>PVHY01001555.1:18486-153681 GCA_004024945.1 Uropsilus gracilis | reverse complement strand
GCATTAGACAGGAAAAAAAACAAAAACAATGTGACTGGAATCAATATAGTGTGTCATTGGAATAAAAACAGATACAAGCCGGGCCTAGTGGCATATACCTGCTGTCCAAGTGCTGGGAGGCAAGAGACTTGGGATCACTTGAGTTCACAGTTTTGAGACTAGCCTGGGCAACATAGCAAGACCTGGTCTTGAAAAAGCAGCCGGGCACTGTGGCAGGCACCTAACAATCCCAGCTACCTGGGAGGCTGAGGCTGAGGCTGGGGATCACTTGAGTCTGTGGTACCCCGGACAACATAGCAAGACCTAGTCTCAAAAAAACAAACAAACAAACAAACAAAAAAAACCAAATACACACATCACACATCAATAGAATGGAATTGAGATCCTATAAAGAAACCTACAAATGTGGACAACTAACTTACATCAAAGGAGCCAAGAGCTTACAGTGGAGCAAGGTAAATATCTTCAATAAGTGGTGTTAATAAAACTGAAAAGCCGCAAGCAAAAGAATGAAAATAGGCCACTATCTGCAACCATACACAAAAGTTAACTCAAAATGAATTAAAGACTTATATGTAAGACCTAAAACCATAAAGTAAATAAAAGAAATCACAGGCATTATGTCCCTCAATATCAACCTTCAAGATGGCTTTGGGAAACTCAACTCCAAGGCAAGGAAAGCAAAATCAAAAATGAACAAACCAGACTATGCCTGACTAAAAAGTTTCTACACCGTGAAAGAAATTTCTTCAAATGAAAATATATCCTACTGAAAGGGGAAGATACTTGCAAATCATATTTTCCAACAAGGGATTAATAGTCAAAATATATAAAGAACTTAAAAAGTCAACAACAACAAAACGAAAAATGAGCAAAGGATCTAAATAGGAACTTCCAAAGAAGATATACAAAGGCCCACAGACACATGAAATGATGCTGATGTTCACCATCTCTTATTGTTAGGGAACTGCAAATCAAAATAATGAGAAACCACCTGATAAGTGTGGAAAAAACTACTATGCAAAATATAAGAAGCATCAATCATTAGAGAGGATATAGAGAAGAAAACCCTTATACTTCCTTGGCAGGAATGTAAATTGTGCAGCCATGGGGATCTCTTAAAAAATAAATTTTTCTACAAAATCCAGTTACCCAACTTCTGGGTTTCTGCCCTATGAATACAAAAATACACTAATTTGAAGAAATATATGCACCCCTATATTAACTGCAGCATCATTTACAATAGCCAAGGATTTAGAAACAACCTAAGTGTCCATGAATGAATGATGTAATAAAGAAAATGCAATATATGTACACAGTGAAATACTGCTCATTAAGAAAACAGAAAATGCAACCCTGGCATTTGCAAGAACATGTACAGACCTAGAAGGCACTGTGCTTGTGAAACACATCAGTGGGGAACGAAAATACCATTTGATTTCATTCATAAGTGTACATAAAGAAACAAATGAACAAAAACAAAAAAAATGAAGCTAAATGTTTAGAGTATAAGAAAATTATAGCTATTAGAAGAGGAAAAAGGAAGTGGGTAAACTGGGTAAAAAGGGCTAGAATTTTATTTTTACCAGTGAACTTAAAGTAATAAATACAGAAATTGATTTAGAAGATGTTCAATTGAGTTTTATATAATGTTTTAATGCACTGTTACTTCAGTAAAAGTTTATTTGAAAAGAAATGTACTATAAAATGGATTATTAAATAAACAAAGTCATTCTTTTAATCAAAATTCCCATGGACTTCTAGATCTAGGTTGGAATCTAATCTCTAAAAGGCATTTTCTGATCTGTTTTCTAACTCACTGTAAGTAGCCACCATTCAGATGAAAGTCCCTCTGTGGAAAACAAAATCTACATAGGTCCTTGGGAGTCTTATGTCCTCAGGAATAATTTTTCTAAAAACCCCATGAGATGAGCACATTGTGGGGAAGGCAAAGCCCAAGTCTCAGATTCTGTGGCTAACTCACTGTTATGAATGCCCACATCTACCTTGCAGATCCCACTTGTGATGAAGAGGAAGGAACCATCTCCACAAGGGGCACTGCTGTTCAGAGCATTAAACTTGTACTCCCACCCCATGCGAACCATCAAGGAAATACATTTGGTGGCCAGATTATGGCTTGGATGGAGACAGTGGCAACTATTTCCGCAAGGTTCTTGATTTTAACTTTCCTTGTGCAATAGGAGACCAGTTGGGAGAATGGAAGAGATTAGCCTAGTTACTGGCTAATCAAGGAAACAAGACAATATTGCCTTTCATCAAAAAGAGAAAGTGATAAGTAATTTGTCTGTTTTCCTTCGGAATGATCTGTCCTTTTATTTGAAAGAGAATGTTTAAATCTCTCTTTCTAAAATAACAATGAAATGACAGTTCTAAAACTTAATTCTAAATTATGAATTACATTGATTTTATAAACACTGCAACTCATTTAACAAAAGTTATAACACAGTAGATGTAGAGTAGATATAGAAGGTAGCCTTTACACTTAAAAACAGTCAAGTTACAAACCTTTTAAACTTTTTTTAAAAAGGCAATTTGTAATTGCATCCACTCTTGAAGGTTTTAGTTAGAATTGCTATGGCCAAAGGGTTAACTGAAAAATAAGAGAAAGAAAATCTTGGAAGGATACTTTTAAACACTCTTCAATATCAGAAAGGTTTTTTTGTTCTTAACAGAAGCATGTAGGTTGGGGAGCAGTTCAAGGAACATTGTGTGCGCTGAAATACATTTGGACAGGATCTGCCCTTCTGGCAATTCCTATAACTACTGAAAATTGTTAAGGTTTTATTCTACCAAAATTAAAAGAATTTTCTAACTAATATGTTTATAGCTTCTACTATAGTTAGAAACCTGTAGTTATCCTTCCCACATCTATGCACAATTAAGAGTTTGTTCTTAAATGAGACTGTCATTCTTAATGACAACAAAGTGTTTGAATCTGTTCTATTGTACAAGCTCAAAACATAATTAACTGGCAGCCTGTTTGTTTAATGTTGGCACAATCATCAGAGTCATTGAATGACTAAAGTGGGAACTAAAAATGTAAAAGTCAGGAAGCAACTTTTTGAAATTAGATATTCTTTAAAAACATTTCAAAAACTTGCACACAAAAATCTTTAAAATGTGTACTTTGTAGCCCTGAAAGGATTTGCACTGTGGTTCAGGTATTTTTTCTATGGGTGAGTGCAATTAATTATGACACTCAGGAACTAGCATGAATGTCAGTTCTCTTCCCCACCCCAACATGGAGCCATAGTTTCTTACTAGGTTTACAGTCATGAACTTTCAGGGAGAAAATTATCCTCAAATTAGAACAAGGGAGACTGGTTTGGTGTTTGAAGGACAAAACAAGAGCAGGACTGCTACACAAAAGCAAAAGCACCAGCATCTTACTAAATACCCCATGGCATTTCCCAAATTACTGGTAGTGTTCAGAACCGCTCCAACACACAACTACTCATTTTACCTGGGTTCAGAGCTATTTCTTTATAAAGCACGTTGACTGTTGCATCCATTAAATGGCTCAACAGTTCATGAAAACATTTTGGAAGATGTTTTCTTTCTTCTCTCTTTCCTCCCCTTTGTTTCCCCAGCCGCCTGTGTTGGGCTCATCCCTTTCTGAAATCTGTGGACATGTTTAAGTTTCGGGGACCATCTACAGTTGGAGACCGGCTTGTCTTCAATGCCATTGTCAACAATACATTTCAAAACTGGTAAAGTGTATGTCGTGGAGCTATAAGAGAATTTAAACTTGCATATAAAGTTTTATTTTTTTGTCAACCTGTGTATGAAATGGGAACAGCTTCAAAGTAGCCAATTTCCTTCTAACTTTTTTTAAACTTCACTCAGTCTTCAAGATCTGAAGATATATATTTTATCCTTTATAGACAAGCACATCTTCTACTTGTAAATTCCACTGAATAAACGCAATGGTCATTTGTCATCATTATGTCCAAAATATTTATTATTATTATTCTCAATGTGCAATAGAAAATTTTAATTTAGTACCTTTTCTTTTTTAATGTGAAGTGAATATGCATATGTCCTGTTGAATTCCATTATTTGATTCTTTTTAATTACAGAACTACTGTTTTTCGGAGAAAGACAGACTGGCACAACTCTTTCTTCCCCATTACCAAAATATATTCATGAATATATCTAGGGTCCCAACTGGCCTTTTCCCACTTGCAAGTGGGGGTGCTCCCAGGTGCTTACCCATCAGATACACAGACCCAGTGCGGTGATCTGAACAGTGTCGGAGATCTGTGAGGGCCCTTGTGCTCTCTGGCTTGGGGAAGGGGTAGTGGCTGCAGCAAAGGTACCTGCACTCCAGGTTCGCTGCCTGTGCCTGTGTGCTCTTCTGCAGCGTGGAGGTGGGCGTGCGTGTCGAGGCCTATGACTGTCAGGAGTGGTCGGAAGGCCGAGGCAGACACATCAACAGTGCTTTCCTCATCTACCACGCTATCAATGACAAGGAAGAACTGGTCCAATTTCCCAGAATCAAACCCACATCAAAGGTCAGTGATTGGCATGTGAGGCTGAGTGGTGGGACTGCTGAGGATGGGGGAGCCCAGGGCTCTACTCTCTTCCATTTCTGCATGACAAAGTAGAACAGTCCTTTCCTCTTTTTCCAAGTCACTATTGATTCGGTGGAGGCTGTGAAAACCTCACTTACTTAGCCACATGAGGCATTTGGTAGTATGTCATCATCTTCATCCCCTTCTCTTCTCTCCCTTTTCCTCCAGCTCTCCAAACTGTCCCACATTTAGCAGAATAACAACCCCCTTGTCCTGGGGTTGCCTTATGGCCAGCTTTCATCATCTCTAAAAGCAAGATTGTAAGATATATGGATAATTCTGGTGTCAGAAATGGTAACAATCACCACTTTGAAAAAAGAAAGACAAGAGCTCCATAAAGGCTGTGCTTTTATCCACATGCCTGCCCCTGTGGGTGATGAGGATAGTTCATGCAGAGATACTGTGTTCCAATTAGCACCTTCAACCAGCTTAGAGAAAAGAGATGTGGAAATTGTAGTATTAAAATGAGATTTTCATTAATTTTTTTCATTAAAGGATGATTTTAGACGATATCGTGGAGCTATTGCACGCAAGAGAATTCGTTTAGGCAGGTAAGGAACATAGATGTAAAGGGTTTGTGGCATCTACTCTTATCTGATCAACTACATAACAAAGAGCCCCGCTCTGGGTCTTCCCACAGAGTTTAAAGAGAAAGTCTGATGTTTTCTGACTGTGGAGGTTACTTTGACAGAAATTGTTCTTCTTGATTGTTCCACCAGTAAAAAGCACCTTTTTATAACTGCTGATTGTAGTTCAAGAAAGTACCATGGTTACTGTTGTGTGTTTAATGTACAACAGTAAAAGAAAACTGTTATTTTAACATTTTTGATTTTTTTTTCAGAAAATATTTCATTTCCCACAAAGAAGTGGTCTCACTCTGTGTACACTGGGATATAAACAACCAGGTGACAGTTTTGTCGTGAAGTTCTTCTTACAAAGATCACATCATTACAAAAACAAAAATGCCCAGGTTAAACTGATTTACATACATCTACATAGGCTAGATGAAATAGGGCTTAATACTGACCAGTCATTCCAAAATGAGACACAATCAAGTTAGCCCAGCCGGTGACCCACAGCTGCCTCCCACCTTGTTTGAATGATGTTTTTTTTTCCAAACTATAAACTCTGGATGCTCTGCCACCAAATGCATTCAAGTAGTCAGTGACTTTGGGATCTGGGAGCTTACCATCATTTGTGCTCAAACCCACTAGTTTGCATTTTATAACACAACAAAGTATAGTCATTTCAGTGTTTTCTACCCCAAAAAATGTAAAGACAAATCTAAGTTTACGGATTACATGTGGATACAAGTCATAATGAAGAATATACTTTACTCAGCATACCGCTGGAAAGTGATCCTAATTTGCTAATCATTCAGGCTTCCTCTTACCTGAATTTTGAATCCAATGTTCAAGGCAGAACTTATGTTACCTGTAGGCTAATGCTAAGCATAGCACTGTCACTTTCACTACCCGTTTTCTAAGTACAAGATAGTGATCACATAAGTATGCACTAAACACACAGCGTATAAAATATTTGCATTTTAGGAATCTCTGAGTAATGGCAACGTGGAGGCTCTCAAAATGTTAGCAGCCAAAAGTGGCTGGGAGGTTACCAGTGCTCTGGAAAAGGTAAGAAGGAAAAAATCTGTTAGCTTCACAAATGAAAGTTGCTATGGTTGTTGGTGGTGCTCCTGTTTTTACTCATCTTTTTAAGAAGATAAAAATTCTTCTGGAAAACTTTCTGAGAGTTAAGCATCTTTCCACTCTTGCGTCCATGCTGAGTTGGGGTCCACAAACATGCCCTCATGTTCCTACCTCTGAATTCAGTCTTCATATCCTCTCTTTCTCTCCTCCTTTCCATCTGCCCAAGTCCTACCTGGTCCTTAAGACCCAAGAAAATGCTTCTCCATAAAAATACTTTTACCATCCTTTGCTGAAGAAACAGCTCCCTGTTGAAACTCCCTGTAGCAATTACTTCTTGAAAATTAATTTGTCAATTAATTTTGCACAATTTTGTGCCATTTCTCCCACAACTATATGGAACTAATATTTAATCTTACAAAAAACATAACTTTTTACCCATGGTCTTGTTCTTTAGCTAGATTATAAACTTCTAAAGGAATAAACATTGACTTTGTTGTTATCTGCCTTAGCACTTTTTACAGTGTTTGCCTGTCAACAAATGTAAATCAATGTGCAGCACTTGGAGGTGTATTAGGAGACTCTCTGAGGCTAAAATCCATAGTACCTAGACTGAAAATTCTCTGAAAACCATTTCAATCATCAACTATAGCAGAGCCTGGCACTCAGGAGACCTGCAATAATGCCAGCTCTCTGTGTTCCCATTTCTACGTGTACTGGTTTTCAACATCAGTGAAGCTGTATCCTTTAAAATAAGGTGAACATATGTCCTGGTTATATTGGGTCAGTCCTAGTTGTCATTATAGTTACTGCTTGTTCCATTATACTTATTAACAATGCCTCAGTGTTCCAATTTGGTCACTTGACCATAAAATCAAAATGCAAATTCAAAAAAATCTGAAATCAAAGCAAATTCAGATGTTGCTGCATCAGTTCATTTCAACTCTGACGTTCTCTGCTTTGTTGTAGGTAGTTTGCTTTTATGTCATACTTTGGAATCATTTTAGGATCCTTCTTAACCCATCTGAACCCATTTACTTTCATCTCTACTTGGTTCAGAGCTGCAGAACATAGTTTTGATATAGCAAAGTTTATTGTTTCACTTCATCCCTCATAAAAGACGCTTCAAGACTTTTCTTCTACTGCTGTGAAATCTGCTTCTTGCATCATTACTGGTGTTTAAGCATTCCTAAACAGCATCTGATTTGGTTACAGATGGGATATAATTTGTATTCTTGTATTCTTCCATGAAAGCAAACTCATTTTCTTGGAGAGTGGGTCTTGGAGAATATTTTTAAAAGAACAACTGGGGTTTTCGAAAATAGTAGGATTTAAAGAGAGTCCTCCCTCAAACCTGCTTTATCTGCATCAGTACCATGGATTCTGACAACAGAACAGCGAGGACTATCTGCTACCTTCATTTTCTGTGTGAAGAATCAAAATGTCATCCATTCATCCAATACCTCGATAAGCCTAGAGTGTTTTGTAAATGGTGGTAGTGTCTAATTATAGCTGCTGAGCTCAATGTTTGTTTTGGTCCCAGGATAAGGAAGCAACTCATGGAGAAGAGCCATGATAGATTCCTAGGACTGTCATGTAGCCCACAAACTAGGTGGCTTAAACAACAGTCATTCACAGTCTCTGTGTTAGGGAAGTAGATGTCTGAGTTCAAGGTGTCGACAGGACTGGTTCTTTCTGGGGGCATGTGAGGGGATCTATTCCCGGCCTCTCTTTTAGATTCTGGTAGATTGCTGGCAGTTTGGCTTTCCTTGGTTTGTAGATGCATCACTTGGTCTCTGCCTTCATCTTCATATGGTATTCTTCCACCTTTATGTCTCTCTCCAAACTTCCCCTTTTTATAATGACACAAGCCCTAGAGAATTAGAGGCCCTTCATCTTAGCTAACTCTATCTGCAATGACCTGATTTCCAAATAAGGTCATATTCTGCAACTCTGGAGTTTAAGATTTTAACTTATGAAAGGAGGGTGGGAGAGAATGTATACAATTTGACTCTTTTTTTTCCTCCAGAAAATCTAGGTTTAATGTTAAGAGTCTTATGGTAACCTAGGTTTTTTGTTTGGTTTGTTTTATTGAAGTGAAATTGGGTCAAAAAGGGCAAAAGCCTCCAACCACAGGTCTGCATCACCCATGCAAAGCAGTTGCCACAAGGGAATTCAACAGGGAAAACAAAAAGTCCTTCAAGCCACTAGTGGCCAGTTATCTTACCCCAGTCAGCATTCTCAGTCCCAAAGGACCCAAAGCCACATATCCATGATGGTGTCCCTTTGTCCCTCCAAAACTGAGGTAGGTACTCTGCAAATGTCCAGTCTTTCTCCGGAGTCTTCTCTTTGCTACCTCTCTCTGGTGTTCCAGCTGTTCCACTTCTCCAAGGCTCTTCAAACTTCTTCAAATGCTGATGCACAAATCAGCTTTCCAAATCCCTGGCCATCTCCAGGTACCAGCTCACTATGCCACTTTGCTGCCTTACTCTCCACAACAGCTTACTCGTCTGTCAGCCTCCATGGCTCCTTGCCACCACCAGCTCACTCTTCCTGGGGGCTTTTGCCCAATCCCATCACTCGAGCTACTCTTTACCTGCCTGCCATTCTTTCTTCTCTCCTCTCCCCAAAAGTCTGTCTCCCTCTAGTCTCTACTCCTTTCCTTTTATCGCTCTCTCTTTTTATCCCCTAAAAGCCAAAGCCTCCAATTTCCCTCTACACACCCTCTTGGTGATACGTTCTCTCTTCCCCACCTGGGATCTGCAACAAAGTAAAAGTACCCTTATCCTATTTATGCCAGTACCCTTTTCCTAATTAGGCCATTGCTACCTCTGTGTTTTTCAGACACAGCTAATGGCATCAATACCTAAATTTCAATACTGCCTGTATCGGGGTCCTGGCTTCAGAAGTAACATGGGTTTGTGATGCTGTTTATGATTCAGAGGTATAGGATCACACTCTCCAATAGATATTACCACCCCCACCACCCGATGCCCATAATTCTACTCTTAACAAGCACTCAGTTCAGTGTTCTATCCAACCCCACTCAGGGTTGACCATGATGGCCCCATGGGCAGAATCCCTGAGATTGTAGAGTTCACTCTGGCCACCTGCCCTTGCCTGCTCTGAGACTGCAGACAGGCTGAGTTAGAACCACATGGCCACTCCCCCTGGAGTCACACCTATGCATTCACGCTGTATAGAAAGCAAAGCTAGGCATGTCCATGCGGGGGTGTGACCCAGTGCTCCATTGATGACTGTCTTTCTGTTCGCTGAATACCCACAGTTTAGGTCATATCCTCCTTTCAGACTGCATTTAAAGATAGACTTGTCACTAAGATCAGCTGAATGTCCCTGCTTTCCTCACCTCACTGGTTTTAGTCAGTTTCTCATTTCTGCATTCTCTTCGTATAGTTCTAAAGACTTTTTTCTCTAAGAGTCTGATTTTTTTCCATCTGCTTGATTCCCGCAGTGAAGTCTTAACCCTATATTTGTTTGTCTTCTCAGGGCTTGTTGCTATGGGAATGGTTAAAAGATGGCAAATTTAAACACTAACTTCAAAACATCCTGAAAGACAGCGAGAAAATGGGTAGAGTAGAAATATGCTCTTAGTTAAACACACATTTCCCATTACTGTCAAAAGCAAAGGAGAGTTCAGAGTAACAAGGGATGCACAAATATTTAAGTATATGTCAAACAGTCCCCAAGATAGGTGTCTCTTATCTAAGGAATAAGCATTAGAATCCTGAAGTTGGCCTCCCAGGAGAATTAGCCCTTGTGATTCATAAATGGAAGAATGCTTTGTGCTGAAGACATATGGGGCTTTAGGGACCCTTTTGAGGGACTGTGTTGGTTCTAGAGGTGGTTGGCTTGCTTTCTGGCTCCCCTTGGTCTACTTGAAGGCACGCCTGACAACCTAGGAAAATGCCCAAGGGGCTATAGCCTGACTCCAAGATCTCTGGGGGGGAGATGAGGCTCTGACTTGCCTAGCAGCCTGGTGATGTTTTCCATTGTTCCCGAGTAAGAGCAGGGAAATATCACAGAGATAAAGAAAGAGAAGCTTATGTTCTTTATTTTTAATGAAAAAACTACTGCACAATAATTAGATAAGCTACTCTTAAGTCAGGTATTGTTTGAGAGATGAAGGGAGAACAGAGCATCCTGATCAGAGCTCCAGGCAGACAAATATTTGAAGCACATTTACTATCCTCATTTCACTTCATTCTTATCAATCTGCGACTACATATGTATTTATGGTTTTCAACTCTTGGTTAATTTTTTTCTTATTACCTTTTAGATAAAAATATATACTCTGGAAGAACATGATGTTTTATCCGTCTGGGTTGAAAAGCAGGTGGCAAGACCAGCACACGTGGCTTACAATCTCTTATCTGATTTTACCAAGAGACCTTTGTGGGACCCCCACTATGTGTAAGACAATTTTAATTTTTTTCTTAAGCAACCCTGACATCAAGTGAAAGATGACCTCTGTAATTCAGTCCATCGTCACTGCTCAATATGATTCGTTTATTAATTAAAGAATATTTGTAAAGCTTGCTCTACATAGAAAACCTTATCAGATACTATTTGCAACATAAAGCAAGAATGATAATCATTTATCACCTATATTGAATGAACAAATTTAGTTGATAGATTACCCATATCTGTCAGCCTACCAATAACTTCAAGCCTGATACTATTCTAATTTAACAAGAGAGAAGTTCGGAGACTTTGCTAAGATTTGCACAAGTAGTAAAGTGGAAAGACCAGAATCGGAACCGAGTATGTTAGGCTCTTAATTCCAAACTGTAATAGACAATCTCATTGCCCTTGAGGAAGTGGTTATCTATTGTCCTTCCCACTCCCCAGTCATGATATTTAATCAGTAGTCCCTTCTTTTTCTGTGAAGAGAAATGCTGAGAGAGAAAGCTATTTAAGTATTGAGGTGCAAGGCAGCCTTCCTGCTTTCCCTGATCAAGTTTGCATCTTTCACTTCTGTCACTTCCCATCGCCAGCATCCCTAATTCTTTAACCCCCTTACCCCCTCATTTCTGAGAATTCTGAGCTATGCACTTTGTGACTTGCACTGACAGGGACTGATTGCACTCAGGCTATACTCCATCCTCCCAGGAGCCCCAGCTTCTGGACGCCAGCATTCATGGCCTCTAGACACCTTGCTAAAAGGAAAGGGCTGGTAAGATGAGCTTCTATAATATTAAGCATTACTGTTTACTTCTTGATGAGATACAGGGTCCCCTTTAAAACATCTAAGCCTCTCAACTGATTACCACATAATGAACAATACCAAAAAATGAAGCTTCTCTGGGGTCATATGTTACATTTGCACAAGTGCGAGAATGACACATTGTGGTTATTGCTAACACAATGAAACACTCTGAGAGGAGGTAATACTTCATGATTTTCTTGCATCAAAATCTGTAGTTACCTTTTAATTACAAAGCTTTTAGTAAGAACAATGCCTGAACTTTGGTATAAATTCTTTTCAAATGTTTCTCCAGCTACTTTCTATATCATCTGATATTCCAACCAAAGTAAACTTGAATGAATGAATGAATTCTAATGGACCTGTCCTTTCTTGTGCACCTACAGTGGTTTAGGTAGTGTGGCAAGTGTTTTCATTTAATACTCATAATAACCCTATAGGTATTATTATCTACATTTTACAGGTGGAAAAAAAGTGACTTACCCAATATAACATAGCTGCTAAGTGGTAATCTAGGATTCAAAGGCAAGTGGTTTGACTCCTAACTTAGTGCTCTTGCCAACATACCATATTATTTTTTCGAAGAATTGAGCCTAGAGAAAAATAATTTTGTGGGAAATGAATACCTTTCTGTGATGTGTTGAAGATAATGATCTTTGAATCAGAGAGTCACTGTTCTTGCCATCACAAGTAGAAGTATTCCTTCTGAGCAAACACTTCTTTATAAGAAAACAGAGCCTGGAAAACAGTGCTGGCTTGGTGGTCTGGGTGAGCAGAAGGGTGAGTGGGTATACCTATACTGATGTTAAGTAAGCAAACAAAAGAAGTGAGTGCCTTATTCTAGTATGTAGAAAGATGCTGCCTTTATTTCACTGTCTTGTTTACACAGGTCCTGTGAGGTCATAGACTGGGTGAGTGAAGATAATCAGATCTATCATATCACTTGTCTTAATGTGAATGAAGATAAACTTAGAGACTTTGTAGTACTCGTGTCACGAAGAAGACCTCTCAAAGAACAGTGAGTATATGAAATTCAAGTATTATAGCAATGTTTTATAATATAGAATGGGAGAAAAATTGATGTGAAAATAAGTAAGTCATCATAGGCATTTCTGGTCTTCAGTAATGTTCATCTGAATTTGTTCTAGATGAATCTTTAGCTATCATTTTGAAGAAAACAAAAAGAGACTAACAGTCATCGATTAAGTGCCAGCCATGTGTAAAGCACCAAAGATGCCTAAATCAGTTCTTCTGCCTTTTGCTCTAAGCACATGTAAAATATTTGAAAAACTCCATTATTAGTAAAATGCAGTGAAAGTCATATAAAATACCAGGACTAGACTGGGGAAATGCAAAGGCTTGACTGTGCTAGACAGAGAAGATGACTGGCTTCCAGCTAGGGCTATGGGTTGGTATTTGTCCATGAGTTCTCCTCAGGCACTAGACATCTCAGGGCAGGGGGTCTATGTTCTAAGGGGAAGTGGCCCAAGAGTAAGTATTCAAAGCAACAAGAGGGCCAGACACCGTGGCTCGTGCCTGTAAGCTTCAGCCTATGAAGCAGCTGGGGCTAGGGATCGCGGTTCGAGTCCTGCCTGGGGCCTGTAGTAAGACCTAGTTCCAAAAAAACAGCTGGGCATAGTGGTGTGCGCCTGTAATCCCAGCTACCTGGGAAGCTGAGGCTGGGGATTACTTGAGTCTGTGGTACCCCGGGCAACGAGAGCCTGTGGTTCCACAGGCAAAAATAGCGAGACCTAGTTTAAAAAAAAAAAAAAAAGGCAACAAGAAGTGGAAGCTGCCAGAACTGTTGAGGTGTATACCTGGAATAGGCTAATATCATTTACTATGCTAAGCTGGCCCATAGAAATAATCATACACATATGTATGTTAATGCATATGGGTGTTCAGGGGCCAATCATTCAAAATGGCAAAAAAAAAATACTAGAAATAAAAATAAACTAGGAAATAAAGAGCCATCTTATAAATTATGGTAGATCCAATATTGGAGTTTTGCCATCATTGAAAGGGATAAAATAGCTATAGAGGCACAAAATACCTCCAAGGATTAATTGTTAGATGAAAGGTCAAAATGTAACCACTATTCAAAAAATGATCATATTTCTAAGAAAATCATTAGATATATATTTACTTAAATAAGTTTATAGAAGGTAAAGTTGTGCAAGAAAACAGCAAAACAGTGATCATCTAGGTGTGTGTGGATTGTGGTTAGGGTAACCTGAAGGAAGACTTCTATTATATAGAATGTAGGGTTCTTTTTTTTTTTTTTTTTGGTGGTTCTTAAAACAATGTTATTTTATATAAAAAATAAAAGAGAAAATAAAAGAGACAGAAATTTAGCACTGGGTACAATAAAACCAGTTTGACTCCAGCTTTGTGGAGTTATGACAAGTGTATTAATTCTGAGGTAGAACACAACAGTAGCTTTTATTTCCTATGCCGGAGTCTAGGTATTATTTTCTTATAACACAAATCATCTAAAGATCTGGGCCTCCATAGTTTCACTTCTGCCTACACAGATAAATTGCATTAACTATAGGAATTTATTTTCTAACAACTATTCTTCATTTCTTGCAAGAACTTAAAAAATATTCTTTCATCTTTTAGTAACATTTTCACAGTGGCAATGAAGTCGATTATTCTGCCATCAGTCCCACCTTCTCCGCAGTACATCAGAAGTGAAATCATATGTGCCGGATTTCTCATCCATGCTATTGACAACAGTTCATGCACTGTAAGTTTAATGAAACATCTGCAGAATAATTTGCTCCTGCAGATTAAAAAAATCACTTACCCTGATTTCCTAATTAATTGTAAATTTATAATGTGCGTCCACACTAAGAGAATCCTAAGACCATCCTTCCAGAGCCATTTCAGAAGTTCCCCTACAAGATCATAACCATAGCCTCCCCTACATGAACAAGAGTCAGATCCCTTTATGAAAGGGATCTTTCAAAAAGTTTGAAAAAGCTCCAAGTCAAAAAAAAAAAATTAAAATGCTGTATTTTCTTTTTGAAACAGGTATCTTACTTTCACCAGATTTCCTCTAGCATCTTTCCTTACTTTGCTGGAAATCTTGGTGGCTGGTCAAAGTCCATTGAAGAGACAGCAGCCTCCTGTATACAATTTGTAGAGAATACTACTGATGATGGGTCGATAAGAACATTTTAAACGGTAAACTTCCATTTACCATGATTTAATTTCACACTTTTTCAACAAGGACCCATAACCTTGAAACTTGCAAGTTTCTGGGACACAGAATAATTGAATCAACCTGGGCAAAATGTGCCCAGGAAGAAGTTAAGAAGAAAATCGCATCTCAACTCAAAATGACACTGATTTGGGTTAAAATTAAAAGAGCTTAAAATTATTTTTTTATTATCTAACAGTGGCACAGGCAATGGAAAATTGCCCACATGCAATATTATGTATTCTGTAAAATGGTAGGAATTTTGTTTAGACATTTTGGGGTTGCAGAGGTTAAACATACACTGTTCAAATTTTTATAAAATTTAATAAAATATAAAATGATAGTTGGGTAGTTGATTAATAGTGTAGGATTTTTCCCTGTCCAGTAGGTATCTGTATGTCAAGAGCACCTGACAAGATGTATGACATGTTTTAGAGCTTTAAATTAGGAAGACATTAAAACATAATGGAATCCAATCAATTTTAATAATAGGAACTACTTTACTAGTGTCATTTAACATACATTCAAGGTGACTGAGCAATTCAGGATCTATTGCTATATATACGCACACAAAGTATCTGCAAAATGTGATATTGCTGAGAAAGAGTATTAACTGAGCCCTTCTTTCATAGTCATTACAATAGCACTTTCCCCCTAGACTCCAACATTCTTTATTCTATGCTGTGATTTGTCTTGACTCATATGACAAAATAGTATATGTCAAGTTAGGTTTGTCTGTTGGACTTACATCTTTCATTCACCTTAAGACGCTGGGCATACCCTGTTGTCAGTTTGCCGGATCTCTACCTCTGCTCCCACTGCCTACCCCTGCCACCCCCAACACTCACACCAGTCTAGGCCTAGTTGTAATCCCTTTTAAGCCTTTGTCAGCAGCTCTGTGTTTATGTGAACCTTGAACTGTGCTCCAATTTTATGAATTAACATTTATATAAATAAGAATAGATATGTCAGTTTTAAATCATTATTCATTGCATTCCAGAAGTAGAAAGATTTTTGAGACTATTTTAATGTCTTAAATGGTGAAAATATGAGTAGCATAGGGATTAGAGTACACTAAAATTTATAAGCTAAATGTTCAGAGCTCTCTTATAATTGAGACTCAACAGCTGTCTGTTGTAGGTCTTTGAACTTAGATATTTTGAGTAACAGAAACATTGTAAGATTAAATGAAAAGAGCAATTTTAGCTGCATCACTTTTAAACAAAAGAATGATGCCCCCTCTAATTTATAACAAAGGCAAAGTCCACACCTGCCTGAATCAACCTGGTAGCCACTAGCTACCTCCAGCTATTAACAGTGAAATTAAATTTTAAAAATCGTTCTTCAGGTGACATGTGGTTAAGTGGTGACCATATTGGATAGTGTAGATATAGAACATTCTCATCCTCACAGAAGACTTTTTATTTGTTCCAGTCTCCTAATACAAGTAGAGCCTGTTATTTTTCTGTTTCCAACAATCTTGACCAAACAGCCCTTCCTATCTTTTCTGAGGTGCTTATGAAAGGGCTAACCCATCTGGCTCTTTCTTGGCTCAGTCAGCATGGTCT
This sequence comes from Uropsilus gracilis, assembly GCA_004024945.1. NCBI lineage: Eukaryota > Metazoa > Chordata > Mammalia > Eulipotyphla > Talpidae > Uropsilus > Uropsilus gracilis. The sequence continues at coordinate 137,443 of PVHY01001555.1, read as the reverse complement.
GAAGCACTCACCTTGAGACTACTGGACTGAAGAGACTTCAAAAGGAGGTGAAATAGCAAAAAACTCAAAAGGACATAGGAAAAGACAGACTTCAAAAGGAGGTGACATAGGACATTTCACTTAGGGCATTCCAAGATGCTGAGGCTCTCTTGCCTGAAATCAGTCCACAACAGACTAGACATTCATGTTATAAAATTCAGCAGTAACCCTCATATTTGCATTTCCTTTCTCCCTGGAAATATGTTTGGTTATACTTTCATTTATTTGATAAATATTTGATATTCCACTTTATGCTAGAATCTTCTAGGTACCTTGGGTTCAGTAAGGAAGAAAAGCACATCTTAAAGTACAGAATATTAGAAGATGAGATTTGAGATTTCAGAGAGAAAAAAACAGGATAAAAGTGAGTGCAGAGAGCATTGTTGGTGTTGTTCCTATTTTCAGTAGTGTGATCCTGAATGGGTTGATGAAAGGGACATTTGAGCAAAACCCTGTAGGGAGAGATGTGAGCCCCATATGGTGATCACTGGATGTAGTATATTTCCTGCAGAAGGACTAACAAAGTCCCTGATGAGAATGTTTCTGGTACTTTCGGGGACACACACACACACACACACACAAGAAAAAACAAACAAGAGATGCCAGAGTCCAGTGAGAGATAGTTAAGAGCAGCTGAATTAAAAATAGCCTTTCTTTCCATGAAGCGGCCGGGGCTAGGGATCGTGGTTCAAGTTCCGCCTGAGGTCCGTAGTGAGACCTAGTTCCAAAAAAAATAGCTGGGCATGGTGGTGCATGCCTGTAATCCCAGCTACCTGGGAAGCTGAGGCTGGGGATTGCTTGAGTCTGTGGTACCCCGGGCAACGAAAGCCTGCGGTTCCATGGGCAAAAGTAGAGAGGACCTAGTCTCAAAATTAAAAAAAAAAGAAAAAGAAAAGAAATAGCCTTTCTTTGCTCTCTTTGGTGGTCAAGCTTTAAACAAATATGATGCGTTTGAGGATAAGCAACAAGACTGGTTCATCAGCAGTCACCCCCAACCCCTGGAGAAGAACAAAGCAAAGGAAACAAAATGGATTCAAGCTTCTTTTTCCTTTGGAGTGTCAAAGTATCCTAAGGAACATTCTAGATTTCATTCCTCCCTGATGTTAAGCGTTTTCAAATGCTTCTAGTAAGACTAAAACATTTTGATTATGGAAGGAAAGTCATTCTTATGAAATCTTCCTGGTTTTAATGTAACTAGGTTTCTAATCTGTATTCAATTTATTATCTTTTTAAGAGAAAAATATACAAGGAAAATGTGAAAATTGAGCAGAATATTGTTTATCCCTCTACTCAGACATCTCTAAGAAATGAAACCAGAGTATTTTTATATGTCCTATCTCATTGTTCTCATCATATTTTTCATGGGCTATCTCAAAGATAACCTTAGACATTTTTACTGATAAATTCATAGGAGTAATTTTGAAACTATGTGTTGAAAAGTATACTTTAAGGAGTAATTTTGGGATTCTAAGTTATTAAAAGGAAAAATATCAAGTCTTTTTAAGTTGCTTCACCCATTTATAGGTAATGAAATATTGGACAGGCAGATCTAGTGGCCCTGATGGTCCTGTACATGCTTGCATTAGAAAACAAGTGACACATTTCCTGATGCTGAGCGCTTCTGTAGCTAGTTCCACAGGCAGCTACGTAGTTCAAGGTGATCACACTTTGGTGTAACACCTAACTTTCTGGGTAGAGGGGACTTAACTTGGTTGCTGCTTGCTATCATGTTTCTAATTCTCCCCGAATGCTGAGTGCTAGGTTCCTTAACTATGACACAAACCCACTAGGTCTACAGCACCCGCCAGGGCCAATATACCATCTTTTGGGACCTGGGAGGAAAGAGAAGCATCATGAATGTGTTGATACTCACGCTGCTAGCTGTGCCATGAATAAAACAGTCCTGTATATCAGAACCAGGAGTCTCAATTCTTCTGTCACTATCCATGAAATAGTAACAAGCTAACTCAGTAGCTTAAGAACCTCAGCCCCTTCACAGTTTTTGGCAGATTCAGTCAGAAAAATATCGGATTGCAAATGTCTTCCTCATCTAATACATAGAAGTATGAAATTCTGCATAAAAATTACTGAGGCTACCTTTCCCCTTCTCATTTTGTAACCGTCTTAGGGACAATTGAAAATAGATTAAAAAAAACCCACCAATGTTTCTATGATTTCCATGGTTCATTACCCCTTTGGCCATTCCTTCTTTCCTTACCACACTTTGATTTCACAATCACACCCTGGAAAACACCAATATTTCTCACCTTTCATTCAATTTGTCTGTAAAATCACAAACATGGTTAAGTTATTCAAAATGGTGCACCCATGTGCATAGAACACCTGAAAACTGCCAACTGTTCTCACTCAGAATTTATAACCACAAATTTCAACAACATTCAGGTCTCTGATAATCCTAGTATATATTCTTATAGGTTTACTATTCACACTGTTTTTTCTTCTTTCAACATCTCCTGTCTCCTACCGTCCCATCAGCTCAGGAATTTCAGAAGGTGCATATTCTAATCCATGCACCTTCAACATCCCTGCCATCTCTTCTGGTAAAATAGATGAAAGATCCCTATTTCTAGCAAAGAATGATCTCTCTAACTTTCTCAGGGGCTGCTCTCCTTTAATTTTTTCTGCTTCCAGAGTTTCTTTACCTCCAATGGAATGTTTCCATAGACATGATATCTTAACCCCTTATCTTAAAACACAACAAAGTAAAAGGACATTTGACTTGACGGATCCAATTTTCTAATCCACCTCAACTCCATTTGTTATCTGTAAATGGGGCCATTATAGCTTTACTTTATTCACCTAATCATCTTTCTTATCTATGTTACTACACAAACTCTCTTATCAGTGTCACCTATGCCCTCCATATTGCTAAAACAAATAGTCCTGGTCTTGATTTATGAAACCTGAGTAGCTGTCAATAAAGTGGACCAGCTCTTCTTTTTGCAATATTTTCTCCTGCTGGTTTTCATGTCACATTCTTGGTTTTCCACCAAGCACTTTTTTTTTTTTTTTTGAGACTAGGTCTTGCCATTTTTGCCCGTGGAACCGCAGGCTCAAGTTGCCCGGGGTACCACAGACCCAAGCAATCCCCAGCCTCAGTTTCACAGGTAGCTGGGATTACAGGCGCGCGCCACCACGCCCAGCTATTTTTTTGGAACTAGGTCTCACCACGGGCCCCAGGCGGGACTCGAACCGCGATCCCTAGCCCCAACCGCTTTCCACCAACCACTTTTAAAGTCACCTACTGTGATTCTCCTCCACTGGACTTCTGAATACCACACTATGTTAGAACTGTCCCTAACTGCTCTATTTTTCACTCTTCTCTTGAGTTCACATGGTCTCCAGGTTTTACAATCTATCTTTCAACAACACCCAAATCTATGTTTCTAGCACAAGCCTCTCCAACTAATTGCTTGATATATCCACTAATAATCACTTCAAAGTAAAATTTCCAAACCAAACCTTTTAAATCTGCCATCTTTCCTTCCACAAACCTCCTCTCACTGTGGCCTTCAGCAAATCTGATCAGCTCTATGCTAAAGATAGAACTGGAACCTAACTCCTTTATCCAGCTCCACCACTGCAACCCTATTCTGAATCACCTCACATCTGGATTACAACCTTTCTGTTCTTACTCCTCCTTTTACTCTATGCTCAACCCAGTAATCATGTCTTATTTCTCCTCAAAACTCATGAATAATTTAGTATCACATAAAGTAAAAGTCATTGCCTCAAATGTTCTATAAGGCTGCATGGTACATTAGATTATTTTTCAGAAATGTTGACACCACCATCCCAATCTCCATAAGTGCAGTGTATTATTCTACTTCTTATCTGAGTCTGTGTGATTCATCAACGGAATGTGAGCAGACGGTGCAATCAGACTTCAAATGTGTTTTTGTACATGGGTGTGCCTTCTTCCATCTATGCCACTGTCATGAGAAAACTGCCAAGGTTAGACTGTTGGTCCCAGGAAAGTGAGACACAATGAACCAGAACTCCTTAATTTGTATCCAGATTGGATCAGCCAATTTCAAGCCAAACTTCATGTTGATCTGAGAACAGACCGGAACAGAGATTAGTAAAGCTTTTCAGGTAAACCTATCTCTGACTCACAAGCAAGGGCTAAACAAGTGCTTATTATTGTATGCTTTCAAGACACTTTTACTGCTACACAGCAGAAACTGGTAGAGCCTACAAGATACGACCCCAGTTAATTATCTGATCTTCTACAAGTCCTTCATTCTTTTCCAGCCATATTGTCTTATTAAATGTTTTCCAACTGTTTTGGCATGCTCCTTTTTCAGTATCACTGCTCATACAGTTGCACTTCACATCAAGATATCCAGGGCTTTACTCCCTCAACTGTCTGGTTTTTACTCAAATATCATCTTCTAAAAGAAACCTTTCCTGAAACCCCTTTCTTGAAATTAAAATCCTCTCCCCCAAAAAACTTTCTTTCCACTTTCTTAATTTTATAACTTAAAACATACATTTTACCTATTTTTTTTCTGTTACCTCCAACTAGAATGAAAGCTTTGTTGAGTCCTGATTTCTACTTTACTTATCGTTTATGGTAAATATTAGTCTGTTACCTGTTCTATGTATTCAATAAAATTTCCTTTTACTGTCTTCCCCATTTTAAATTTAAAATTTGTATGTATACTTTGTCTCCATAAGACTATAATTTACACCATTAAGTCTCTTAGTTTATATTATTTTTTAAAATCGTTTTAACAATCTTCATTTAAATTTAACTACGTATCTGCCAGTATACTTGTTTTCCATTTTTTCTTGCATCTTGGATCTTATAGCTGCTGTAATTTTACTTTTGTCCAAAGTGTAACATTTAGAACTTTCTTTAGTAAGTAGCCTTTAGTAGTAAATTCTATTTTATTGAACTTCTAATTATCCACCCTCATTCTTTACATATGGTTTTATATAATTCTGTTGAAAATTATTTAGCATATTGAAGATTTCTCCTGGCTTTCATTGTTGCATTAGTGAACAGTGAATTCTTTCTTTTTTTCAGTCTGTAGAACACAGAATGTAAAATGTGACTCAAAACAAAATATCTGTACTTTCAAAAATGTTCCAGTGACTCCAAAGTGGGACCCAAGAGACTATGGTATACTTCAGAAGTCTTAAACTCTTATTAGCCAACTTTTAGTCATTGACCATGACACCCCACTACTTTTTATAAATCACTAGTACAAGCATTGTTTCCTTTAATATTGCTACAATGTTCTCATCTATGAGAAAACCTAGAGAAAGAACTCTGCTTGCACCAATGTAGCAAGAAAGGTTAGTATGGAATAATAAGACCCTATCTGCCTTCTTATTTTGAGGGTTCTACAATATACACTATCATGCTTAATTGTAGATGCCTTTTTATTTAACCATCTTGGATTATGTTAAATTTCCTGAAGGAAAATAAATTTTCAACAATTCAGGAAAATGTTTGGCATTTTTTGGAAAATATCACTTCTTCCCCATTCTATTTTAAATGTGAGGTCATCTCAATGTTCAAGAAGATAGAATATTATATATGTAGTATGTGTACATAAATATACATGTAAAATATACTTTTTTTCTGTCCCTCTGTGATATAGCTGGATCTTCCAGTTCACCAATTCTGTTTGCCTCCCTTATCATTCTTTGACCTAAAATTGCATTTTTAATTGCAGTGATTGCATTTTCAGTTCTAGAAGTTTTCAAACGTTTGTCCATTGCTGTTTTATTCATCTCCTGTCTCTTGTTCAAGTTTTCAATGTATTATTGATTTCTTTAAATATATCAAGCTGACTTATTTACATTTGATATTTGATAATTTCAAATGTTGATAGGGCTGATTTTCCCATTGTTGTCACTACTCTTATTCATAACTACTTCTTTTCTTTTCTTTTTTTTGATGTAACTTATCATGGTTTGGCTCTTTGAATTTTATGTGATTTATTTAAGGCATAGGTTTAGGTTACATATAAACAGAACAGATTGTTTCAAGTTTCTGCCTGTTGCTAGCAGAGCACTTCTAGAAGAAGCAGCTGAAAGTGGTGTTTTTTTTTTAAATATTTATCGGAATGTGACACTTAACCTGCTTTAAACTTCCCAATGAGGAAAATAGGCAAATCTATAGAGAAAGAAAATAAATGACTGCCTCGGGCTGGGCAGATAGGGTGTTCTGAGGGTTATGAGTAGGAAGCAGTGATTGTGGTGAGCAGATTTCTTTTAGGGGTAAGGAAGACGCTTTAAACTAATGATAGTTCTGCCCTTTCTTTGCCCCGCCCCTGCAAAAACCAAGCCGAGGCACCGCCCCATCTTTCCACGGGTACCTGATCGCCTGAACGGGTCACTCTAACTCAAGAGCCCCACGTCACAAATCTGGGGCCCCTGACCTGCAAACAAGAGCAGAACAAGCTCCGCCAGGTGGCAACTTGCCACTGCGAACTGCCCAGGCTGGAAATTGCACCAAGTCCCCAGGGGACTACAGCCCACTGAGACTCGCCTGGAGGGGGCGTCCGGGAAATGTCACCTCTACAACACCACCCGCACTGGGGTTCTGGGAAATGCAGTCTCCAGAGCAGCAGCGGGTGGAGAACCTTAGAGCTGTATTTATATCCTTGCAGTGGTTCTGAAAAATATTCAGAGTTCTGGAGCTCAAAGAAAGAACTTTTAGAGGGAGAATGGTGTGGGAGGAATTTTTTCTTTTCTCCAAAGGGAAAAATAATTGTTGACATCTCCAATTGTCCAGAAGCTTCAGGTGTTAATTTTATGAACTCATATTATAGTCATAGTATAGTAATGTATTTCTATTTTGAGTGTATTCTGTAAATGGTACTAATTTGGGTAAAAAACTGCATATAAATAGTTTCCAGCCTTAAAAGGAATAAAATTCTAATACATGCTAGGATATGGGGTTAACTTGAAAGATACTTTGCTGAAATGAGCCAAATCCAGGGACAGATAGTATGATTCCGCAAAGGTAACATGTGATTTTATCTTTGGATCAAGAGTGGTGTGGTGGTATGTGGATAGAAAAGGTAGTTACAGCATGGGATGTTAAAGTTCTGGAGATGGAAAGTGATGGCAGTTATTCAATAACGTGAATTTACTTAAAGCTACCACTACACACTTAAAAATGGCAATTGCAGTATATTTTTGGTTCCGTTTTACCATAGTAAAAAAAATAATAAACAGAAAAAAAAAAAACATGAACAAAGTAACCCCAAGAAGAAAATGACACTGAAACCCCTGCATTAAAGGGTATGTAAAAATTACTTATCTTGGAGCTGATAAGTTTTCAGATTCTCCTGACCCGTTTGCTCCTTCCTAATGGGAGAGGTGAAATGAATCTGGGTGTGTTTGGACTACATGACCAAAGCTTACTACTGTCTTCTTCTTCCAGATGCCTACCTTGTAGAACTGTATTTAAACAGACTGAGCAGGATTCTGTCATGTTTCCCTCTCACTGAAAATAAAAGAACATTCTTATTAAGACTAGAAGTGGTGTTGTGCAGAGAAGTAATGCTTCTCTTATTTGGTAAATATTTTGCTTTTGACGGCTCAGTAACTAATCACAGCTGTTTTCCTCACTTACAAATCTATCCAATCAGGATAGATTGGATAAAATTCCAAATGAAACACACAATCCACCAGTCATTCCATTATACATAGAATGGAAGCCCTAAGGTCTTGTGAAATATACATCAAGAATGCATGTATTCATCAAATCAAAGAAAGCTAATGGCTCTCTTGATTAGAGTTCTATTTCAGTCATCCTTGCTCTTACACTGATTCCTCTAAAACATGAACAAAAAGTTTGATACACAATCTGTATCAAACCATCATCCTGGTTAATGCTAAATTTGATATACAATCTGTATTAACCATCACCCTGGTTAAATTTCCCAAACTAAATTTCCCGAATTTTGGCTAGAATTTTCTCTTGAAGCTCAAGGGGAAAAAAAAAAAAAAAGCTGCTTTTACATTACGGTACCCTTCAATTTAACCTTAATAATTTTGTACGTTTTTATGTCAAACTGAAACAAAAACTTACCTAATTCCTGTGTTATCTCCACTAGAGTTATAGAAGATGGTGTTTTCAAAGGGACTGTCATATGGACACTAGTGGACAATATCTAGTTCAGCTCAGAATTAGGTATTGAGAAAACAAGTAACAAATAAGCCTTTATTCATTATTTTAAAATTACAGATTTTATAATTTATAAATAAATTTCTATTATAATAACAAACTGTTACTTTGAACCAAGAAAACCATATAACCAAAAATTCATTTCCAACTGCAAAGCAGTTACTCTTAGTTTAAGGGTAGTTCATGTTAATGCATAATTTTGCTTTTAGGAAAAGACGACTGGTACAATCAGGTTTATAAACACTTAGTTACAACTAAGTTCTATTTAAAAAAAGTTCAGAGTTCAATTTAAACATCTATTTTGCTTCAGTGATTTTCTCTAAACAGTGGTAAAGTGTTCCTGATAGACAAGGAACTCAAGATACGATTTGACCACACTCAGCTCATGCTGATATCCATGCTGCCAAAGAAGGCAGTTCCAACTAGGAGCAGACCTAGTGAAGAGTGTTAACAATGACACGGTGACTAACACTACTACTAATGGTCAAAAGTTAACAATTTTAGGTGCTTTTGTTTTGGGTTTCTGTGGCTTGGGAACATCCAAAATTTCTTCATAATCTGCACTCATTCCTTGTGCCCAGCGACCAACCGTCACCATGTGCTCTGTCAAGAAACAGAAGAGTCAGAATGTAAGAAAAACAGTAATCAAACACATCTACCTAGATTGGTATTGGTTTAGCAACGAGTGACATGAATAATCACAAGACTCTATTACTAAAGGAAAGTGAGCAATTCCATAATTGATTATAACCCTTGATTTCAGAGTACCACAGGCAATTTCTCATCCCAATTAGGGAAATGCAGCAACTGCTTTGCAATGCACAAATTGATGAGAAAGCTTTTTCATTCTTTCCAGAGTTCATCATTATAGAGTCAATGAATTCCAAGAGTCTGTAAACAGCAAGACTTATGAAGCATCGGTTTTAAATGTGTAAAATTCCACCTGTGAATTATACAACATCTGCTTGTCAGTCTTGTCATTTGGGAAGTGGCAATCCTCCCAAGAGGGAGAATTAAAATTCATTTCAACTTCTCTGCCTACAATGTAGTAAAGACTATCCTTATTCTTAAGTTAGATTGTAAATCAGAACTCCTGGTTTTCAAATTTGAAACTTAGGGATAAGACGTAAGACTGGACAAACTTATTTGTGTAGTACTGTGGCTATACGTAGTAAAAAGAAATGCTTTTCTCCTAAGAAGCAGCACTGGGCTATCCTTACTGTCTTGCTTTCTCTCACGTAAGATTATCGTTCTATCATCTAACTATGGTATCCACTTACCTAAGTCTACCATCAGTATAGGATATTTGTGAAATTTTTGATGAACAAGGGTATTATTTCATTACTGGTTAGATGCTCTGCCGAAAACATAATTTTAATATTTATTGACAGTTTTTGCAATTAACTCTGAATTTTTTAGGTACAAAGTACATAAGGGGACATTCCATCATGAAATCATGGAATCTTGAAAGTTATTTTCATGTTTATTCTCTCTTAAGGAATCAATATTTTAACAAAATTAGATCTATTATTAAATTCATTAGTTTGCAAATAAAAATGTTTATGAATAAAATCTTTTATAAAATCATGGTGACACGGTGGCACGTGCTTGTAAGCGATAGCTTATGGAATTACAATAGGGTCTGGGGATTGTGGTTCGAGTCCCACCCGGAGCAACAAAGCGAGACCTAGTCCCAAAAAACAGCTGGGCGTGGTGGCATGTGTGCCTGTAATTCCAGCTACCTGGGAAGCTAAGGCTGGGGATTGCTTGAGTCCATGGTACCACGGGCAACGTGAGCCTGCAGTTCCACGGGCAAAAATAGCGAGACTCTGTCTCAAAAAAACAAACAAAAAATCATGGTGATCTAGGGCTTCCTGATTACTTTTTTCCCACCTGAGCGTAGCAGCTAATGCTCAGTTACTCAGCACCATATCTATTAATGACAGGCACAAGTTCAGTCGTTACTGCAGGATGAGACAGGGTGACTTAAAATCAGTAGTAACTTACTGAATAGTTAAGGTCAAAGTGTGGCAAAAACAGAGCACAGGGGATTCCAACTAAGTGGAAGGTCAAGGATTTTACCTGAGTTCTGATTTTCAGGACAATCTTTTTTAAAATGTTCCACAGAGCCACAAATTGTACAGCAACCACCTAGAAAAAGAAAGAAGTCACTGAAAACCTCTCATATTTACAAGGGATTTTTAACACTTTATTAAATATTTTATTTGATTTTAAAAACTTTGCAAAGGTAGCTGGAGTAGGAAACAAAGGTCGATGTCACCATCCCTATCAATAAGTGTCTTCTCCATTCCTCTTCATCTCACAGAGCTCAAAACTATACCTCCTCACCATTTCTTGAATGTGACTATTCAGGAGAAGTGGGAATGAGGAGAGAGATGGAAAGGACTTGTGCCCCAGGGTCCAAAAGGCACTGGACAGAAGTTTGGATCTTAACCTTGGTTAGATAGAAACGAGCATGTGAACTCTTGAACCTGTAAGCAAAAATTTTTGTGCACATGCATTTTTCTGAGGAGGAGGTTCACAGTTTTTAATCAGGTTCTCAAATGGTCAATAGCTAAATAAAAGGTAAGGAATCACTATTCTGCTGGACAGTTGAGATAAGGGTGAGCAGTTATGAAAAGAATTAAATCAATTTTCAGCTTCTCACCTTCTATCTACCAGGCATGCTAACTCTTGTAACTGTCTATTGACTACTTAAAGTAACATTCCAGGACATAAATTGCAACATATTTTTCTAAAATGAGTTGTTCACCTAATGGCAGAACACTATTGTTCAAAGCTCAGACATTATTATGACCATGGTCAAAAAGTTAAGCATTAGAAAAATGACTCCATAGGATAAATCTTGGACATAATCCCCTTGCAGCAATTTTTTAAAATGTATCTAGTCAGTTTGGTTGACCATACAACACCATCTTTACCCATCAGTCACATTATCCAACCCTCTGTCCTGTTTCACTAAATTCAAAATTAAAAAGGCTATTCTGAACACTTTGCAGGCTCAGGCTTCTTTATTGTTGTAAATGCATTAGTGAAATTACAAGGGGCACTTGAATAACAGTTAATCCATATAACTCTTCAAGATAAATCCAATTCACCAAATTTAAGATACCACTGATTATAATCTGTATCATTATTTTATATACCTTTCAGAAAAAAATTTTCCAATTATTTGGAGCCTTTCAAAGGGAGCACACAGTCTGAGCTAGGAGATATTAAAATGTGAAAAAATATGCATCTCAAAATCAATGAAATAGTTTTTTAATCTCCATTTTAAGCTGAGGAAATTGAAACAGACATGTGAAAATTTGGTCAAAGCTCCACAGCTACTAAGTGGTGGTACTGGGATGACCAATTAATTCCAAAAGCTTTGATTCTTCCCTGGCCCTCTCTAAGGGACCCCAGGGGATGACAAAGAGCTGGCTAGAACCCGATGGTATGAATCATCATATGGAGGAATCAAATGGCTCTTACTAACAGACAACCTTCTCTTAAAATCTTAGAAGTCACAGACTTCACTTTGGGGACTTTACATTAGCTGAACTAAAAATCAAGAGAACTACATGACCGCAAGCTAGGTAATTTATCTAAGGGAAAAATTCAAAAACAAAAATTACTACAAATACTGACTAGTATGTACCAGCCCTAAATGCCAAAATGGTATATAGTAGGTTGAGATGATCACTACAAAACTGTTTTTTCCAAGTAAATGGCTTATAATATTGCTTGTGTTTTAGAGGTAGAGGATCAAGCCTTTCCAGTATAACATTATTATTCAGATTCAGTACTAATCTGAAATATAATCCCTTTGCTTCTGTTATATTTAAAAACAGATGTTTATAACACACTTTTTGAAATATACACCTTAGTTTTTTTTCAATTTCTTTAAAGATATCAACTTGACTTATTAAGACATTAAGTCTTGTTATGCAAAAAGTTCATAGAATAGCATTTGGTAAAAATAACAAAACTCTTATGATTCTGTTATTAATTGAAGAACAGACTGAAGAATATAAATTAAATAACTGCACGATAATGCAGCATTTTTGACATATGTGGGTAAGTACTCACCATCAGCATAAAGTCCTTTAGAATTGTCAGGACAAGATCTGGACAGGTGCCCCATTTCCCCACAAACAAAACATTTTGCAAAAGGAAATTCACCTGTAAGATCAACAGTTCCTATTTAGTTACATATGTTGCAAATCATGTAATTCACATTATTTTAAAGTACTCCAGATAGAAAATGTATTTTAAATAACTTAAAATTTAATCTTACACACTTTCAAAATATTAAGTAGCATATGCATAAACAAACTCTGTGAACAGGAAAACCCAGCTGCTTCTCAGTACCACTTTCCCCACTAACTAAACCAAAACTTACAGGAAAATAACATACCGAGAGCAGGGTCTACTTTTGCCTTGCACTTGGTTATTTCATGCTCTGTGGACCCACAACGATAACATATTCCAGTGCCCATCTCTTGATTCTCAAGAGCAGCTGGGCAATCTGCAATCCCATGGCCAGGTTTTCTACAATGGAAACACAACTGCAAAAGCAAATTTTAAGTTACCATAATGCAAAAATACACAGGTTTTTTAAATTCTTATTATCAAAAATACCTTTAAAATATCTCTATTTTAAAAGTTTTTAGCTCTTTTGAAATCCCAGTATTTAAGCTGTTAGAAAAAAAAAAGGTTTTACATTGTTCTATACCAAGAGAATTGTCATTTCCAACAGAATCTCATTGCCTTCAAGGATTCTTCACCCATACCCTTCAGTTTCAAAAATAGTCATTAAATGGCTTTTAGAAGCTACTGCTTAAAAGAAGTAAGCAGATATGGCTAGTCATTTCATTAATGGGGATATCTACACTAGAAAAACTGAATTTTGTGCAAAACCTGGATAACAGTCATAAAAATTATCATTCAAAATTAATATTAATACTTTCCAAGTCCATGGAAAGCTGTGTGGAGGACCCTCAAAGTAATGAAGCTGGATCTACCATTTGACCGAGCAATTGGTCTCTTGGGAATATACCCAAAAGAGACCTCAATGTGGGTACAAAGGGACACCTGTGCTCGGATGTTTACTGCAGCACAATTTATAATTGAAGAACTTGGAAGCAACCTAAATGCCCCCAAACAGATGACTGGATGAAAAAGGTGTGGTATATATACACAATGGAACATTACTCATCAATTAAAAACAACAAATTTGATGATTTTATGATAACATGGATGTACTTAGAAGAAATCATATTAGCAGAAACAAGTTAAAAAGAAAAAGACAGAAACCAAATGGTTTCACTAATATATGAGAGATAGGAAAAAAAACAAAAGCCATGAGGAAAAGTCAAAACAAGATAAACCACCAAACTGAAGCACACAACTTGGGGCAGGGGGGGATGACAGTGGGGAGGGTGAATCCCTGGGATTACAAAGATACACACATATAAATACTTTCCAAGTTCACATAATGGAATGGATTTGGGTCATATGATTTCATCTAAATTACAATTTCAATCATACATAAACCATACATACCAAAAAGTATTTCCTTTTTATATATTTTTTAACATTCAAAAATAAGATTCATTTTTAAAATATATACACAATACAAATGAGAGGAAAAACATTTTTTGAGATGAATTATATGGCTCCAATAGAAAACTGAATAATTGTTTGGTTGCTTCCCATATTAATCTGACAATCTGGAGGATTTTTTTGTTGTTGTTGCTATTACAATAAATAATATCAATGTCATAATCAAAGAAAGTATATATTAAAGCTATTTCCTTTAAGCTGGAAGTGACAATTTCTTTGATCTTTTTTAATTTCAAAATAAGCACAGATTTAAAAAAAAACAAATTCAATGAGCAAAACAGAACATGTATTTGCAACTAACTCCTTACTTTTTTTATATTTAGTGCCATGTTGGAAAAGAGGGAGTTCCTTTAGCTTGTTATTTTAATATTCAGAATAAACCAGTGCAAACAAAGAAGATGGATTTATTCTACCACTGCAGGAAAAACTACTGCTAAAAACTGGACCTTGGATAACAAGTCTTGGATTCTTGCTAAAATCAAGGTGGTCTCCAAAATACTGATAATTTAAACAAACTCCTTGAATAATCTTTAAATTTAATGTAAATGGAATTATGGAGAGCAGATTGGTAAACTAGATCTTAACTTTTTAAAGCTATCCAAAGGAAGTGAAGGTAAATAACAAATCATATTTAAGATACATTCTTTAAAACATTATTTAAAAAAAAAATCTTTTTCAAAGAGTATACAATTCCCCATGTTTATGAAATTACCTCTACGTTAAACCAACTTAAACTATCTTTGTTAAATTAATCTGACTTGAAATCTTTAAATAAGTTAAAACTTTATCCCTATACAAATATAAATTTTCTACACAAATTTATCCATAAGAATTGTTTCATATTTCTCTCTAAATCTTTATCCTTAAATATGACACTGCACAGAACTAATTCTACTAGAAGGCACATTTTAGAAAGTAAAAACATTTCAAGCCTTCATTGTTGCACAGAGAGCTCTTTTAGTTTAAAAAAAAGTAAGTGTAATAACTGGCAATAAGTCCTGATCCTTCTTTAACATGCTGCTAGAAGACTTGGGAAAAAGTTATACTAAGCATGTTACTCTTGCTTTGGATAGCTCAAATCCTTGGGTTCAGCAACATAAAAACAGTCCTGTAGTGAAGGACAATATTAGGAGTACAATATTAGGAGACAAAGAGTCACAGGGGACTTGAATTCTGGATTATTCTGCTCAATTTGCTAAGTGGTATGATCCTTATTACATCTCCTTGCCGTGCCTAAGCTTTTCATGAAGGAAAACAAAAGAATATCTCTTACAACTAACATTAACTGTCTTACTTGTTTTGATCCTTTTTAAAACGACTGTTAGAAAAAGGCAATCAGAATGTAAAATGAGAGTGTTTTAAAATCAGACTTTTAGGCCGGGCATGATGGTGCGTGCCTGTAAGCAGCAGCCTAGAAAGCCGTGGCCGGGGCCAGGGATTGTGGTTTGAGTCTGAGTCCTGCCGGGGGCACAGAGCGAGACCTAGTTCCAAAAAAATATAGCTGGGTATGGTGGTATGCGCCTATAATCTCAGCTACCTGGGAAGCTGAGGCTGGGGATCGCTTGAGTCCGTGGTACCACGAGCAACTTGAGCCTGCGGTTCCACAGGCAAGAACAGCAAGACTGAGTCTCAAAAAAGAAAAAAAAAATCATACTATAGAGATGAATTTCACCTCAGCTACTAGCTAAGTGGCTTTCAGCCAGATAATCTGTCTGCACTTGTTTTCTGTCCATAATATGGAGGTAACACCATCAGCTTTGTCATGCTAAAATTAACTAGTAGTTAAAGTGCCTAGCACACAGGTGCTAAAGAAGTCCCAGTATGAATATTGGCTCTCAAAAAGATACTTCACAAACAGTAAAGTACACAACAGTAGTCATTCTGCTAAAATAAAAGTTAGATCTGTGTACTGCATTAATGCTTTGGTGGAAGTGGTCATCTTACCATTGCATTTTTCTTCGCTGCTTGTCTTTTTAATCGCCGTCCTTCCCGACGACTGTCTTTCTTTAAAGCAAGCGCTATTTCTTCCCTTACTTCCTGACTGTCTGTTGCTACCATCTCTCCATTGTGACTGAGCTGTGAGTTCTCTCTTAGGTAGTCCATGAATCCATTCACATCTTCATTTAAGTAATCCTTTTTCTTTTTGTTCTTTTTATGTTTTGCTTGGGGTGCATCATTTTTCAGGGACAGCTTATTGGCTCCAAACTTTTTACTTTTTGGTGTGCTTTGGCTTTTTCCTTCAGAGGACCCCTTCTTCATGTCCTCCCATGATGTTGCTGGCAAGGGTCTCTTGTTATTTGTGGTAGTAACTCGCGCCCACCTAGTCATGGTTTCATCAGAGGTACCTTATCAATCTTTAAGACAAATAAGGCTGGTTAGTCATCTAAGAAAAAAACCCTAAAGATATATGTTGTGTCACAAATGCACATGTGTTAAAAGTATTAAGATACATTTTTACTTAATATTTTAAATTATTGTATATGGTGCGGAGATAAACCTGTGTATACCAGAGAAGCGAGTACACAAATCCAACAAGATAAATGTGGGAGTAGAAATACTTGCTTAAACGTGAACCATTTATTTTGCAAAATTTAAATCACATAGTAATACGGGGAATGAAGTTATTCTCCCCAAATCCTGAAGTTTTCCGGGCCATTTGTTTTCCTATCTTTCAGTACTTGGGATACCTTCTCTCAAATTTCTTGTTTAGTACCACTGCAACGCAAACAATTTACAAAGGAAATTAGTATACAGAAATCTTGACTTTTGAAGGGAAGCTAGTCTTTACAACCTTCCCGGCAGGCTGATGGGCAACATACAAAAGTGTACCAATTTACGTGAAAAGCAGTCTTCCACTCTTTACTAAATTAAGGAGTATAAACTGCTTCCAGCCCAAAGATTTCAAATCTTCAATTATGACCATTAAGCCGCCTTCCTTAGGGCAGCATTCAGGGCACCAGCCAGTGTGAGGGACGGAGTCTATGAATACTCATGCAACACTCGTTCCTCCGAACCCCAGGACTGTCACAGCGGGGCCCCGAGCCTTCAGGAGGCGTCTTATCCTTGGCCTAAGCTGGTGGGAAGGCGGACGCGCTGGGTACCACGTCATCGGCGGCGCGATCCAGCCGCGGCCAGGCCCCCGCCGCGCCTCGCACACGCTTCCTGAATCCGCACTGCACCTGCGCCGCGGCGCTCAAGGACCGCAAAGCCGCTCCCTCTACCCTCCCGTGACTTCCCAGTGAACGAACTTTACAACGCTGGGTTCCACGGCATCCAAGGACCCAAGTCCCTCAGTCCCTCAGAGCTCCTTACCACGTATGAACGCACCCGAGCAGCACAATCAGCGAGCAGGGAAACCCAGGCCTCGGGAGGCGGCGCCGGCGCGCACGGCCGGAAGCACGACGGCCCTGAAACACGTCACTTCCGGCGAGCTCAGTGGCTAGTGGCGGGAGTTGTCCTCGTAGAGGGGTGTTGCGGTCTGGTGCAGAACCGGTGAAATGTGACTTGTGGGGCTCTTGTACTCGGACCGTGCTTCTCTGGCGGCGGAGACTCAAAGGTGCAGAGTCCTCAACCCCTAGCGATCTAGAACTCAGATGTGTGTGAGGATTGATGGGGTTGGAGACCAGGGAGCAGTTTCCTTGAGGTGATCTTTGGATTCCAGTGACAGTATCGTGACATTGACTGAGGGAGGTCGTTAAGAGGCTTCCAGGTTCAGGTAAAGTCAATGTATTAGCACAGTGGGAAGTCATC
Organism: Uropsilus gracilis; assembly: GCA_004024945.1. Lineage (NCBI taxonomy): Eukaryota > Metazoa > Chordata > Mammalia > Eulipotyphla > Talpidae > Uropsilus > Uropsilus gracilis. Next base: position 119,853 of record PVHY01001555.1, on the reverse strand, counting down.
GCCGTTAGAATACTCTAAAAAATACCTTTCCTGGGAAAAGGAGAATCTTCTTCCAGCGGGAAGGTTAATTTGGTCCTCAGAGTATGGAGATTGCTCTAAAAATTAAGCCTAGAGCTGCCATATGATCCAGCTTTTGGGTATTGATTCAGAGACTATGAAAACGCTAATTTGAAAAGCTGTATACACCGCTGTGTGCTTTGCAGGATTATTTACAATAGCCAACATGTGGAAACTACCTAAGTGTCCCCGATGAATGGACAGAGAAGTAGTGATACGCGCTGGAATATTACTCAGTGATAAAAAGAATGAAATCTCGCTATTTTTGACAACATGCATTGAACTTAAGGATATTATGCTAAATGAAATAAGTGAAGAAAGAAAATACCACAAGCTTTCGTTCATGAACTATTAAAATGACAAAAGCTAACTTAAATACAGAGAACAGATTGATGGATAGCAAAGAAAAAGGGATTGGTGAGGGTGAAAAAGATTAAAGGAATCAGTTGTATGGTGACGATAGCAACTAGACATTTGATGATCTCAAAGCATATGTAGATTTTAATGTGTACTTTATATACAGTATATGTACTTTGTACATTGTATGTACTTTGTATTCATTATATATGTATACAGTTATAATGTATGCTTACATAATGTTATAAACATGTGTTACCTCAGAAAAAGTCATTTGGGGCCCTTTTGGGTAATGGGCAGTGCCTCATGATACTCCTGCTTGATGCTATTTTAGAATTCAGTAGAAATGCTATACTTGCAGTGAAATTATTATTATTATTTATTTACTTATTTATTTTAGACTAGGTCTTGCTATTTTTGCCCGTGGAACTGCAGGCTCTCGTTGCCCGGGGTACCACAGACTCAAGCAATCCCCAGTCTCAGCTTCCCAGGTAGCTGGGATTACAGGCGCACGCCATCACGCCCAGCCATTTTTTTGGAACTATGTCTCGCTACGGGCCCCAGTGGCATGGAACTCGAACCGCGATCCCTAGCCCCTGCCGCTTCATAGGCTGAAGCTTATAGGCACGAGCCACCGTGCCCGGCTGAAATTATCTTTTTAAGAGAAAAGTTCTAATCTACTAAACAACTCATCTCAGCTGCCAAACAGTTGTCCCTAATGGAAAAGATGGTATTATCACATGCACAGTTCCATGCACATACCACAGTTCCATTCTCATCATTGTGTTGATCCATTCTACCTCTGTCCATTTATCTCCACTGCTTGTCCCTTGTCCCAGCATTCATCACATCTCACCTGGATTATTAGGAACTAGTGTGGGCATCCGTCCATGCTCCACTCCCTCTGATCTGTTTTCCATCGTTGAACAGTTTTTAAATTTTGAAGTTATATGTCAGATCATTGCTCACCTGACTTAAAGAGCTGTTCACAATTTCCCATGTTCTTAGGATGAAGTTCAGACTCCTTAAGTCCCTCCTGACTTCCTAGCCTCACCTGTACGATTTCAGTCTCTTCTTGGAGCTACACACAGGAACCTCCCTTCAGTTTCACAAATACTACATGTACCTCCAGATCTTTACATGTGATGTTCTTCCCTAATTAACACTTTTAAAATATGTATTGCAAAATAATTGCATATGTCCTTTATCATAGCTCCATTGCCTGGTACATAGCTTGTACTCAGTATGCTTTTTGTTAATTAAATAAACAAAAAAATCTATCTCAACGCTTGCTACAGCAAACTGGAACATGTTCCATTTTCTTTAAGAAGAAAAGTTAAATCGATGTAAGAATGCAGGCGTGCCTCATTTTTATAGTATGTAGCTTTATTATCCTTGACAGACAATGTGTTCTTTACAAACTGAAGGTTTGTAGAAACTCTAATGAGAAAAATCTGTCAGTGCCATTTTTCCAACAACATGTGCTTACTTCATGTGTCTGTGTCACATTTTCATAATCTCACAATATTTCAAACTTATTACACAGTGAATAGTATATTTATCCTTATTATAGTGCAAACAGATTCTATATAAACTAGAAAACAGAAAAGTTCATATAATTTGCATTAGTCTGATATTTGCTTTATTGCAGTAGTTTGCAATCTGACCCACAATATCTCTGAGTTTATGTCTATTTGGGGAATTGGTATGTTATTCTGACAAATATCCTAGGTTGTATGGTAAGGAAGGTTTCACATAAAAAAATATATCCTCAACCCTTAAATAAAGGGAACTCTAAAAAATGTATGGTAGTGTTCCTCTTGCCATAAAGTTCTCAACCAGCTAACTTTAGGTTCAAAGCACCTGCATAGTGACATTTCAGAGGCTTTCACAGAAACCAGGCACTTGCATATAATGTATACCACTAGAGGGTGCATTCAACTAAAACTTGCTCTTCAAAGTATTAAAAAATGTTCAATCTTGGAACTGAAGGACATCATCACAATTTCAATTTGTTTTTCTGAATGGGCATCAAATAAAACTTGATAATTGAGTTATGAAATTGAGGTTATAGAAATCCTTTGGAATTCCAAAGAAAATAATAATAGTTACCTTTCATTCAACCCATGGTGAATACTTTGCATTTGTTACCTAATTAATATATTCAGTATCCTGAGAGTTATGTACTATTAATTTACCTATTTAACTCTGAAGGACCAAATTCAGAAAACTGAAGTAATATATCCAATAAGGATTAGGTTGGGATTTGAGCTGAGACCAAAAAGTTGCTTGGCCAGCCTGGCTAAAGTGGCTGTAGGTACAGCCAGAGTTAAGCCAAGCCTGGATGAGCCCACCAATTAGCTGAGTTCCACACTAGTATGTAAAGCTTCAGAAGAATCTGTTTAGCTAGATAATAATATGAAATGAAGCACAGTGGATCTAGAAGGGAAGGTTGGTGTCAGACTTTGCGAAATTGAAGTGTTTTTTAATGCTAAATTAATGTGTTTGATTTTATCCTTTAGATCACAATGAAGAACTCTAATTATTGACAATACACAGATCTCATAAAATAGATCTAGACAACAGTGTTGTGTATAAAAAAAGTGCACCCAATGTGGTTCCAGGACCCTCTGGATACTTGTACAACTTCATTAGAATAGAAAATGGGGAGAGAGAGTAAAAAAAATGAATGAACGTATGCTTGGAAATAAAACAAGATCCAGATCAGTGACATTCTAAGAATCTTTTTCTTAAAAATCTGTCAGTGATTTCTTTAAGATATTTTAGGACTCTTACAGTAAGGCCAAGGGCAAAGGAATTAAGTTCCTTTGTTCCACCCCCCCCCCCTTAAATGTTCTTTAATAAGTATGCACAACATTTGGAATCATACTTACTAAATGCTTAAGAGTTTTTTTTTTAATCATGGGAGTTTTGAGGCTACAGATTTTTCAGTTATATGTAGTCATAGAAATACACAACTTAGAAAGTTCTATATTCCAGTATTAAGAGTCTGTAAATGAAGTGTCAGTAAATGAAGTGTTGTCATAAAATAGACACACTGCTATTGACAGCTTTTAATTACCTTACTGGGCACAGAGATGGTCCTGTATTTTCTTTTGTAATGTTGGTTTTCTTAATAACAAAATTACAAGCAATAGTACTTATTCAGAAGTGAAAGAAAATGACTTCTGAAGTGTCTAAGAGAAGAATGCCATTAGTGGAAATTACTTGAATTGAGAAGCAATAAGGTAGGAATAATATGAAGTTTGTGTTCTCCCATGAAAAAGTTTGACTCATTTTTATATTCTTAAACATGAGAAATAATAGCATTGGAAATATTAATCACAGAACAATATGGTCCTGAGACTCTCATTTTACCCTCTTCCGATGTGTCTCTCAAATTCAAGTTCTTAATCATGCTTTTCAGTTGTTGGAGTGTTAAGTGCTTCAAATGAATACTTAGATCCTTACAAGTAAGTGGTAAATTTGCACATTCTCTTTTCTGAAATGAGTACTTCTTCCCCTCTCTGTGTGTGTGAGGAATGGCTACCTTGCATGGGCCTTAGACTGTCCCTTCAAATTCTAGAAAACAGTTGCTGAGGAAAAAGAATTTTTGACATCCGCTGTTTGCTAATTAAATGCTAGTATGTAAAAATGACAATCTTTACCTTTTAGCAGCTAGCAGCCTGTAAGGATAAGATATATAGACTTGTAAACTACTCCTAAGGCCACTCCAAAGGAATTACTCTGGGAGTACAATTTCTAAGTAGATTCATTTATCCTGGGAGAGTTTGGAAGACTTCACAACAGAAAATGTCAGACAACTGGAGGGAAAAATTAGAGAGGTAATGGGAGGAGTAGAGAAAAAAAAGAAAGCTCAATTAAGTCATTATCTCTAATAAGATGAAATGCTTTGTGTAAATGAGTTGTGTTTGCACTCACATACACAAACACACGGGGAGGGGTGGCATCCAGATAGATAATTTATGCTAACACTCTACAAAGAATCAAAGTAATCATGGGAAAAGTGTTACCACTAATATTTAAGAAACATTTATGAACCAGGAAAATGTACAAATCACATCTATCTATCTTATCTATCTTTATCTATGTCTGTCTGTCTATCTTATCTATCTATCTACAAATCACATCTATCTTACATCTATCTATATCTATCTATCTATCTATCTATCTATCTATCTATCTATCTATCTATCTATCTATCTATCTATCTATCTATCTATCTATCTATCTATCTATCTATCTATCTATCTATCTATCTATCTATCTATCTATCTATCTATCTATCTATCTATCCATCCATCCATCAGCCTATCTATCTCCTGGAAGCATATGATGGTAAGCTCTATGAAGAAAATGAGTGGGCTGCAGACCACTCTCCAGAGGAATCTGTAGTCTAGTGGAAACAGATAGATATGAGATAATGCTGCAAAGGGTAAAAAAGGAAGAGCAAATGTGGAGTTGTTCCTACTCGAACCCAGAGCAGTTCAATATGAAAATCAATAGCATACTTTCAAATAGAATATCAGCTACATTGTACAGGTTGCTTTTAGCTATCTAAAAGTGTGTCTGCAACAGGAGTACAAACCAGATAGAGGGACTCCTTTTAAGACTGCATCTGAATGTACAATCTTCTGTGTGTATGTATTACTATTCCTGTGTTGAATATGTAGGTGGTGGTGGGTACACAACAGTGTAAGTGTGCTTTATGTCACTGAACTGTACACTTAAAAATGGTTTAATTGTTCAATTTTATGTATGATAACAATTTTAAAGTAGAAAACTGATTTAACCTTTTATGAGTAGTATTTTCATCTTTATTTAAATTTAAGAAGTTGCTCTTAAATCTAAGAATCAAGTTTGATATCCATGTATTTCCCTTATCACAAAATCAGTTGAGTTGAATTTGCAAAGTGCTGTTAGTGAAACACAAAGCATTTAAAAAATAATAGCCAAACTTATTGAGCATTTTATGACTCAGAGTTAGGAATGTTAACTCTTACATACTAATTATAATATATACTAGTATTTTTGAACAGTAATACCCTTGAAGAAAACTAAGATATGGAGAGGCTAACATTAAATCTGTCTGGATTTGGAAATTAAAATGTCTGCTCCTTTCTCTGTGCTTAGAAACATGGCCACCTCTCAATGGTTACCTAATATTAATTCTATAATTTCTGGCTAATACTAGTGTACTGAAAAATTCATCTTTCCTTCCAAATTTAGTATTCTACTGGATTTCACAGTGAAGCCTTATTTGGAAGTGGTTAGACTCTCTCCCCATGATGAATACATTCCTAAGAAAAGATTAAACAGGAATCTTACTTAGAAAACTCTGAGCAGCTTAAAAGTGGAAAACAACATCTCAGAAGTATAATGAGAAAATCTGGGATCTGAGAGAAAACAATTATTTTGTTTCTGTTAAAACAAAACTGTGATAAAAGACAGATACATTGATCTCAGTTTAAATTAAGCTAAACCAATAGGTCATTTAAATTGAATGTTGAAGAGATATGCTAGGGAGTGTGTTGAATATAATATGTTATTTAAGACCTTTAATAACCAAAACTTCTTGCCTATCTACCAGAGAGAGGTGTGATTACACTGTCAACGAAATTGTTTTCAAATGAATAAAATGCATAAAAGACTTTAAAACCCACCTTCTTTTACTCATTAAAGTCTTCTAATGCTTCATTAATTTTAATAGTATAATCTAGATCTGATTGAAGTGCACCTGAATTCAGTTAGAGCCTCATCAGTACTGATGACTTCCAAGTAATTCAGGTCATGTCTGCTGAGTGATCACAAATTATGTGTCTATTTACATCTACTCTGTGCATGTTTACCCATGTCTTCAGCAGCACAGCATTTACATTCCAGGAGCCTAGTGTCTTCTTATTTGCCCTCACCTGTATTATTTTTAAAGGATTCTATTTTTAGAGTTGTTTTTATACTAACAACTGAATTTTGTCCAAACATAGAGATTTTGCAGATATGCCAAAATATGGCATTTCTTCCCAAATCTTTGAATTGAATTGAATATAGATGCAGTCTATATGAGTCAAATTTATTTCTGAAAAGTAGGAACTTTAGTGTAATGTGTTTGTTAAAAATTAAATGACAATATTTATTGGTGTTTCATTGTAACTCTAAGTTCCTTGAAACAAAGTTTTTAGAAAAACCTCTTCTTAAATCCTACTTTTACAATTCCATAATTCATTACTCAAGATCAACTTCCTCATTGTGAAATATACGTTATGCTGACACAGAATGAATATCTGATTACTGATTGTACTACACCTCTTAAATACTTGATCTCTGATGTGGGAATTTTCATAGCTCTGGGTAAGTATCTTATTGAACATACAAGTGAAATTGAACATGTGGGTGAGGCTCAGCCAGATAAGTGGCTGCTTAAATGAAAAAGCAGCACTCTGGAGGACTACAACAAAATCCAAATTCTACAACACATACAGTCATGTGTCACTTAACAGGGATGAGTTCTGAGAAATACGTCACAGGATGATTTCACTGTTGTGCTAACTTTAGAGTTATTACAAAAACCACCTAAGTTACATGGTGTAGCCTGTTGGGACCATCGTTGACAAAACATTATTAAATAACACATGACTGTACATCACAATCTCCAGAATACAGTTCAAAAATTACTTGATAGATGAAAACTAAGAAAATATGACAAACAACCCAAATGCCCAAAAAAAGAGGACTGGATGAAAAAGATGTGGTATATATATATATATATATATACACACACACACACACACACACACACACACACACACACACACAATGGAATATTACGCATCAATAAAAAATGACAAATTCAATGATTTTCTGGAAACATGGATGTACCTAGAAGAAATCATACTGGTAGAAACAAGTCAGAAGGAAAAAAACAGATACCAAATGGTTTCACTAATATATGGACAACCAAATGAAAGTACACAACTGCAGGAGGGGACCAGCTGGAGTAGCCAGGGAGGGGAGGTGGTGGGGGACCCCCAGGGACCTCAATGAAGTGATTGTTGTGAAATATATATATATATGTATGTATAAATTAAAATAAAAAAGTTAAAAAAAAAGAAAGAAAATATGACAAGAAAAAGATAGTCAACAGAAGCTTATTTATCCTAAGCTGAACTTGGGATTACAAAACAAGCAGTTTACAAGGTATTTCCAGGTACTGTTTTCAGGTATGCAATACAGACACCAAAGAAAGAAAGAAAGTCAAACTTAAAACTGACACTTGATAATAGAGCATAGAACTGAGACATCTAAAGGCTCCCCTTAAGAGGTGAGTCTCGGCAAAGTGGGGAGAGAGAAAAATGGACCATGATGGCAGTCAATGGGAGTTTCACTAATACGTGTGCTACAGTGACTGAGCTTGGTGGTTAACTGTGTAAACTAGTGGTACTTCAATAAAATTTTCTTAAAAGCAGGTGTTCTAACTGTGCTCAGTGAATAAAGGAAAGTATAATAAATGTTAAAACAATAACTTCCAGAGAAATAGAAATGCGAAAAAAAAATACTAAATGAAAATATGAGAAATGAAAAAAATAACCAATGAAAAAGTATTGAATTCAACAGCAGAATGGAGAGGAGAAAAGAACTGGTGAAATTCTTCAACAGAAATCGCCCAGTTTAAGAAAAGGAGGAAAATGAGCAAATTGAGAAGTCGAATAAAGGAATTATTTTAAAAATGAACCCCTAGTTCCTGTGGAACAGCAGCAGAAGGTTCAGCATACTGTCAATTGGAGTTACAGAAAGAGAAAACAATGGGACAGAAAAGCTATTGGAAGAAATGATGTAAAAAAATGTACAAAGCTTGTTAAAAGACATGAATCTATATATTAAGCAGCTCACAGAACTTCCCATAAAATAAATATGAAGAAATCCAGCTAGGCATACATAGACAGACTGTGATAAGTTGCAGCTAAAGAGAAATGATGCATAATGTACAGAACAGCTATTTGCATAACATTGAATTTCAAAAACCATGAAAACTATAAGTCAATGTAATTAAACATTCATTCATTCATTCATTCATTCATTTTTAAGACTAGGTCTCACTATTTTTGCCCATGGAACTGCAGGCTTACGTTGCCCATGGTACCACGGACTCAAGGAATCCCCAGCCTTAGCTTTCCAAGTAGCAAGGATTACAGATGTGTGCCACCACACCCAGCTATTTTTTGGGATTAGGTCTTTGTGTTGCCCCAGGCGGAACTTGAACCACAAATCCCCAGACCCACAACTCCATAAACTATCGCTTACATGCATGCGCCACCATGCCCGGCCAGAAATATTTAAAGAGATGAAAGAAGGGGGAAAGAAGGAGAAAATTTAATGTTTACTGAACCAGGTAATTAGGTCTATGTCTCCCAAAATGTGAATTTCATACCATTAATGTGTTGTAAAATCAGTAGTGGGTTACCATTTGAACATTTTAAAACTAACTGAAAGAGAACAGAATTGTAAAGAATAGACTATCATTGGGTAGATTCCCAGAAGTGCGACTGCTGGGTCAAATGGTAATTCCATTTTCATGAGTTTGAGGGTCCTCCATACTGCTTTCCATAGTGGCTGGATGAGTTTACATTCCCACCAGCAGTGTAGGAGTGTTCCTTTCTCTCCACATCCACGCCAGCACTTGTTGTTGCCTGTTTTTTTGATGTGGGCCATTCTTACTATTGCAGCACTATTTATAATTGCAAGAACATGGAAACAACCCAAATGCCCCAGAACAGATGAGTGGATGAAAAAGATGTGGTATATATACACAATGGAGTATTACTCATCAATCAAAAATGACAAATTTGATGAATTTATAGACACCTGGATGTACCTAAAAGAAACCATTCTAGCAGAAATGAGCCAGATAGAAAGGGACAGAAACCAAATGGTTTCACTAATATATGGTCAACCAAATGAAACTGCACAAGGGGAGAGTGGGGACCAGCTGGAGCGGGTGGGAAGGGGAGGTGGTGGGTGACCCCCCCAGGAACTGAAATGATGTAAAATAATAATAATAATAATAATAAAGCAGATATTGGTTAAAAAAAAAAGAATAGACTATCAATCAGGGTGCCTCTCAATAAGGTTACGTATTGTAACATGAAACTTTTATATATACATTCACACTCCCTCACTCATATATGAGTTCTGATGGAAACTACATTTCTTCCCACAGGTTACAGTCAAGAAAAAAAATGTAAGTCACTGCCTTATTTAATCATCATAAAAACTTCACAAAGCAGGAATTATTTCCGTTTTTAAACTATGTTTAAGTTAAATGATTTGCTCTTGGTCATTTTGTTAATAAGTACCTGAACCTGAATTTAAATCAAATCTTTTGAGCTCTATACAACTCTGGCTGCTTTCAAAAAATACTCTTGTGACTCTTGGCCTGGGGACCATGGAAGTTCAGAAGTCAGGGAGGACACATGCCACCCTTCCTTCCTCTTGACAGAGGCCCAGAATGATTTCCCAGATGCCAAAGACTACTCTAGCTGCATTCTCCCTCAGATACAATAAATATAACACATCTTAAAAGTTCCATGACTCAGAACCCTGCTCTGTTCACCTCATTGCTTAACGAACACTGCTCCTAATAGACCTTAATAAACAAACTATTTGCATATTGTAACTATTTTGGCTAAAAGATAAGACATTCAATTAGAATTTTAATTAACAGAATTCTCTTTATCTTTCCCAATTAACTTATCTTTCACATAAAATATCTTTTATATTCATTGTGACACTGCTAAGGTGCTTGTTTCTTGTGGCAATATAACTTCTGCAAACAGATTGTATCAGTTAAATGCTTGGCAACCCTTGATGAGAAAGGATATTTTATGTAATTTGAGAACTGACATTCTGAAAATTGTCTGAAGAGATGTCAGGGCAAGATATTTGATAAATATAGAAGATTTCAAGAAAAACTGAAACATATTGTTTACAAATCTACAGTAGATTTGGTTTAAGTGACTGTCATTAGTGAGGAATATTTTATAACTAAGAAGCAAATTCACACATGAGGACAGTCCTGGGAATACAGCAAAGATCAAATAGCCCCACAAATCAAGAATTTCAAATAGAGATAAAAATAATTTAAAGATTAAGTACTAACACTCTGTTGGCAAGCTAATAAGAGATGTATGTGAGTTTGGTTTTCAACTTACTGCTGAAAATAAGAAATTAGGTAAAAGTACAACAAAAAAGAACGATGTTATCTGTACTCTGTACTGAGATAATCACTTATTTTATGTTCTTAATGATATCGATTATGTGACTTGGGGAGGTATAGTGTAGACTACAAGGCTTGCTCTCCTTTTATAGCAATAGTCATATATTTTTATGCCTGTACTTGTTTTTCAGTTTTTTTCCCTATAAGATGAAATGGTGGTGCATCTTTGTCTACTCTCTCAAGCTCAGTTATGCATGCATCTTTATTTGCCTTCATTTACCACTTACAAGACCTTTTAGAAATGGCAATATTAGGTCTGTTGGTTTGCCCTAATGAATAGTTTTAAGAAATAATCAGAGACGGATTATTGTAATATTATGTGATTTCTTTGTTATTATCAGCAAACACTTATAGTACTTACAATGTGTTGAGTACTTCTGAGTGTTACAAGTATTGATATCCTTCCAACAACTCTTTATAAGATAGTCATTATCATTGCTCTCATTTTACACAAAGGAACTGAGGAACTTAGAGATGAAGTCAGTCATTTAAAGTCAGATATTGGGAAATTTGTACCCCAAGTATTGTAGCTGTAGAGTTAATATACCTGGCCATCTCTGAGGTTCTGATCCTCTTGCATCTACAGGCAAAAAGTTGGTAGAATATCTCTCCACACCCATACTTTCAAGGTGTTCAGTATGTTTAGGTTATATTGGTGTGGTTCCTCTTCATTCTCCCATACCAACTTATCACCCAAAAGGTTAGTGTGGTGCCTACTAATGCTAGCACAAGTGCATCTTTTCATACTTTATTTTCCTCACAGTAGAGATTTATTATAACTCTAGCCCCTTAATTGTACTTACTTACTTATAGAACACAGAACTTGAACTTATTCCTGTTGTTCAAGCTAATAATTTTCTTTTGCATGTGGAGCAATTTTATAACCTGATACAGAATTAGTTGTTTCCACTTCTCTCATATTCCTTCAGATTAGAGGCATCATAAAATGGAGGGAAAAGAATAATAAGATTGAGATAAGGACCTGTATACTAAGGAAAGAATTCAGCTTTAGAACCACACAAAAGACATTTTCAGTATTTCAGACATCAAAATTTGGATTGTTTTTGAGAGACTGGTTATACAAACAATGACCAGACTATATGATAAGAGAAATCTGAACCATAACTTTTTTTTTTTTAATTTGAGACTAGGTCTTGCTATTTTTGCCTGTGGAATCATAGGCTCACGTTGCCTGGGGTGCCACAGACTCAAGCAATCTCCAGCCTCAGTTTCCCAGGTAGCTGGGATTACAGATACATGCCATTATGCCCAGCTATATAATTTTTTGGAACTAGGTCTCACTATGTGCCCCTGTAAGGACTCAAACCACGATCCCTGGCCCCAGCCGTGGCTTCCTAGGCTGCCGCTTACAGGCATGTACCACCATGCACGGCCCTTCACCCATAACTTCTACAGTAATCTGTACATGAAGTCAAAGCCCATCTCTATAGCAGTCATGGCAGAGATTAGTATTTATCAGGGACTGTCAGCTTCAATAATTTTTTCCCTTCCAACTCAGGAGTGACTAGAGAAAAAGCCAAATATGTTCCTCCAAACAATTACATAGTATACAAGGTTTTTGGACACTATTTCAACATGAATATATGTAGACTTCACCACACAAATAATTGGTTCTTAGACAACGGCAGTGTATAGAGAATTCAACTCAATTCTGAAAGGATCTACCTGGAGATAGCTCCAGATTTCACAGGTAAAGTGTTCAATCTCCCAAGGCCACCCTCCACTTCAGATGTCAGTGAGTCACAAGTCCAAGTTGTTACTGTGCTTCTGACCAAATGACTATGAATAATAGGCTCCTAGGAGCCCCTCTTCAGGCTCAATTAATTTGCTGAAGCTGTTCACAGAATCTAGGGAACCCATTTCCTCACATGATCAAAGACACAGGATGTTACACAGGATGAGACTTAAGAATAGACAAATGGAAGAAGTGCATAGTATGAGAGGAAATGTGCAGAGCAACAAGCTCTCTCCAGGTAAGCCCTTTTCTCCAGCTCTTCACATTTTTACATACCCAGAAACTTTCTCAAGTCCCTCTTGTTCCTCTATGGAAAGTTCATTACAAAGGCATGACTAATTAACTCATGACAAGTTAATTAAGTGGCAATGAGTTCAATCTTTAGCCCAGATGTTAGGGTGTGGAAATGAAATTTCAACACTATTTATTTGGTTGGTTCTCCTGGGAAACCAGCCTCCATCTTTAGGCTTCTATAAAAGTCCCCTCATTAATGTCGGACACTTTTACCACTTTTCAACACTTAGAAAATTCTAGAGCTTTGGGGAGCTATGAACTAGAAACTGCATAAAGATTAAAAAAAAACTGAGATATGCTGCTTATAAATCATAGAATTTCAGATAGTGTGTCCGGCTTCTAAGTTAACTTGTCAAATCTCCCCATGTCTAGAACCCCAGTTAGAACCTGTTGCCTTCCCTTTTCCCAACCATAAAGCTATCCTAAACTAACCTTTAAGTTTCTGCCATGTTCAAGTGATGGTGACTGACTCACATGCTATGGCAACCCTGAATCAGTAGCCTCTGATCTCATTTTTGGTAGTCTTTATTTCCACAATCTCAAGGGAAATGAAACTCCCCTTGCTCTATTTGTCAAAAAATTGGTCACTATATTAGTTTCTCATTTTTCAATGGTGTATATAGTGATGTGTTTAAGGGCTGATGATACAAACATTAGTTTGAAGGTTCCTACATTTGTACAAGCACTAGTTTTATCATTCCCTTAAAATAAACTTGTCTACTACTATTTGTAATTGGCTGTGTTTGCCTTTCTGAGTAGCATTTAAAAAAATGAGGGAAACAAACCAAAGATATTAAGGAGAGTTTTATTGTCAAGGTAGCTAGTACCTACAATTTTACTTCAATTTTTCAAGTCTACAAAAACTCTCAGAGCAAAGGTTTCTTCATGTCTGTCATACCAGCAGACATATTCTCTTAAATTAAGAAAGGGAAAGATTACTTCCTGCCAAACTGAGGAAGAGGTGGTGGCACCTTAATATCTTGACCTCTCTCCAACTTCTTTTCACAATCCACCAGGTAATTGACTCCATCGATGACTATCTGAACAAGCTCAACCTTTGATAATGGAAAAGATGATTAATTTGGATAGAAGACACATGTAAAGCATTGATCAATAGTAACAATACTAGAACAAAAAGAGAAATTGCCACATTAGATGAACTTTATAACAACTTTTTCCTTCCCATTATTTCCCTAATGGTTTTAGAAGAAGAGGTATCTGACAGTCACTGTCAGAGATAGGAAACACAAAAATTACAGGATTACTTTCAGTCTTTGCTTTGTCAAGATGGGGTTACTACTCGGTGTAGGAGAACTTTATATCATTATCTTGCATCCCAGACACTTTTTTCCTCATCAGTCTCTGCTATAAAACAACAAAGCTAGTTCAAAAAGTTGAACTACACAGTGATACCTGTGTTATTTGGCCTGATTTTCTGTATGACTTACATTAAGCTATCTGAATGCTGAATATACTATAGTTGAGATACTATTTACAAAATGTCTTTCTGGAAAATTATTTACAATCAACTGGTTATTAAATCACATTTTTACCATAAAGGCAAGTTTGCCACTTAAAGAAAACTTTGTGAATTGTACTAATATGAGCATTTTAAAATTTCTGCTTTTTAAAAAAATACGTTAAAACTTTGGTTTGCAAATACTGGTTCTGTTTAAACTAAAGAACTTCCGCCTCTGAATTTTTTTTCTGGAATCACCTCCCTCCCAAATAAACTATTCTCACTACTCCTGAAAAAACTACCAAACGAAGATAGCCAACAATTAGTTAATTTCAGACAGCATAACCACTAAAATACATGATAGAACTCAAGAATGAAAATCAAGGAAGGGTCCGTTCACTGTTACACTGTTAGCAATAAACATACCTTAAGCATGATGGAGTCCAGGTCCCTCCCTGAGAAAGTGTTGGGTCAGAAAGCTAGTCATTACCAGTGAAAAAAGCATATTTTCAATGCATCCAAAGGACCCATTCATCCAAGTGTTCATGACAGTGTAGTGAGATGGGTCTCTGATTCACTGCCAGTGAGACTTTATTTTGGTATAAATTATATTTTAAGACATTTAGTCATAAATAAGAACCCCTCATCCCATCACAGAATTCCTTTCCTAGAAGTAAATTCTAACTAAATAATTGGAATTGTGATTAGAGTTATGCGGAGAGTTGGTCAGAGTTATGTAAAGAGAAATGCTAAACAATGAACTATCTTCACTATGCTGTCATTAAAAATCATGTTATTGAAGAATACTTGATGTTGTGGGGAAAATGCTCATGATTGAATGCTTTGGAGGAAAATGTGTTATAATATCAAATATATAATGCTAACTTTTGTTTTTAACATTTTTGAATCACTTTAGGAATGGAAGGCAATTAGAATAATGTTAACAACAGTTATCTCAGGATTGTTAGATTAAATAAGTAGTTTCTTTGATATTTTGGGCATCTTCCTTCCTAGCTTTTATATTGATTACCTATAACTTACAGTTAGACTTAAAATTTTTTTTTTAAAAAGGTGCCTACCTCACTTTTCAGTAATAAAAATCTAGTTAATATTAGAAGCAGACAGGCTAGGTCCCTGAATTTAATCACTATACAACATTATTCAGTAAATTTCAGAAGTCATGGTATTTAGAGACACTTTTCAAGTATTGTACTAGAGCTATTTTAGCCTACCCTCAGTTTACTGGTACAGATACCAATAGGCAGTGGGATATCCAAATGCAGGCAAGGAAGAAAGGGCATCACTAATCAATAGATTTAACCCTTAGCCACTGAGCTATTAAGGGCTATTAAGGGCTCCTTGTATGTTATACAAGGAGATGTTTGAATTAATGATGGGTGTATGTTTACTGGGATCATACCCAGAAAACTGGCTGTGATTTGCTGAGGTCAGTATTTGCTTAGGATTTGACCACCCATTCCTTAAGTGAGTTCTTTATACTTCAGCCCACACATGGCTCCAGGTCTAGATGTATTTTAGAAGTTCAATACATCCTATGTATATATTCACAGTGCCCTAAGATTTATTTTATGAGCACAGATTTATATAGATATCTGCACACTAAGCTTGCCATCTTTAGCCCTAACAATAAAACTTTAGAAGCTATCAAATATCTAAAAATGCCAAAGTGAAGATAATAGGTTGCGGCCTTCACCGAAAGGAATTCGGAGTCAAGAGAAAATTCCACTATTTTATCACCCTTAGAGAGGCAGTACACATGTTTTCTGATTCCACAGTTGTAAAGTACTGCTGTCCTTTAGCATAATGGAACTCCTGCTGCTGAAGATCTCTGACATAGCTCTAGGGGGCAGGGTGGTAACAACAGTCCCACTGTGAATTTCTTTACTTGTTTATACATTCTCAGCTCACTTGTCGCTTGCCCAGATGGATGTAGTTATTTCCCATGGAGGAGCTGTGAAATCACTTAACTGATTTTTCAGTCAACGATGGCCACATAAATGATGGTGATCCCAACAGGCCACACCAGACACCTGGGTGTGTAGAAAACTATACCACCAAGGTTATCATTATACTCTATGAGCTTAACACAACAAAGAAATTCCCAAAGGTTGCCTTTCTCAGAAGGTGCCTCACTATCATTATTTGATACAGATGGTACAGCTGAATGAAAGGCCCACCTGACTCCAGCTTCAATGGGGAAAGAGGGGGTCCTGGATATTTTAAACAAGGTTGTTTAGTTTGTTTTTCTATTCCCTCTTTCTTTAAGGCTGACTACTAGTCCACATTCAGAAAGTGAGAGAGCCATTACCTCTGATCGACCAATTCGATCAATGTTGGAAATATCGTAGATATCAGCCACTGCTGCAGTGTCCACACCACCTGTGCCACGCTTCTGGAGTCTTAGATTCTCCAGGATCTTAGAAAAGCGTGGATCCTAGGACAAGAAAGAATATGCAATGTTGTAAGAAGCAAAATCACTCACACATTCACTTAGCAAAGATGTATAATGAGAACTAATAGCAGTTAATATTTATTAAGCATATATTTGCTATGTACCAGGGCACTGGTGTAACTTGTAAACCTTACAACAATCCCATGACATAGAGACTAAGGCTCAGAGCAATTAACTTGCCCAAGGTCAGACAACTAGATAGCTAGAAGGATGTGGGGGCTGTTATTAATTTCTATACTGTTGTTTGTTTGTCTGTTTTTGCATTTAGATACCAGTTTGCTACCATCTGTATAACAGCTGTCATTGATATAGTTAAAATCATGATGTTAAATCACATCAACTAAGTCACATCTTAGCACTAAATAACAGAAAATCAAATTTGATCTTTATTTTGAGCAAGAAACACATTTTCTAAAGTTGTCTTCCAACATTTGTTTCACTAGTGTGTTGTGGCAGAAACTACGAGCTAATGCATCAGAATCCTTTTCCACAGGTGGAGCTAAGTAAATGACAATGGCTAAGTCTGATGGAATGAGTAGAAGTGATGTGTGCTACTCCCAAGCCCAGAGCTCAAGTGCACGGTCTCTCTCCCTTCTACAAGATAGAACCTGGGACCTTACTACCTATAAAGGGACAATGTTCTATGTGAGGAGGTCTCTAGGTGTGACTCTTTGACCACCAGCTCAGCACCCGGGAAGTTGTCAGAAATGCAAATTCTATAGGTGGAAGGACCTAACAGCATGTTTTGTTTTGTTTTTTTAAACTTCCAGGTGATTCTGATTCAGGTTCCAGTCTGAGAAACTCTGCCCCAGGAGAGACAGGACAAGGAGGTGGGAGGAAGTCCAGGGAACAGAGAAGTCTGCCTCCTGTCTGGATTTATTACATGGAGAAATTAAACTTCTTTTTCTGACAATCCTGAACCTTTTATCCTACCTAACCTAATACCTGTTAGAGGCAAACCTAGCCCTTTCTGGTTATTTTCTATTACAGGTACAGAAAGTTTGCATGAAGGAATGGCAGTGATATGTTCTCCCTCCACCAAGCAATCGATCTGAGCTGATCCTGGAAGAAGCCAACAGAGGTGCTGGCTGCAGAACATTACCTTGCTGAGCTTTGGGATCTTAACGTGGACACCAGCCCGTAATCCTGTGCCAAGGTTCGAAGGACAGGTGAGAATATATCCTAGGCGCTCATTCCACATGAACTCCCAGCCTCGTTCTTGGATTAACCGTTCTACCTACAACAGTGGACAAATGACAAAATTCTCAAAAATCCCTTTCATTCAACATCCCAAATACTAAGGAGAGAAATGTGAATCACATGTTTACTGTGGATGAAATTTGGGAAAATTTATAGTTCTCCTTCAATAAAAAAATGACACCTCTCAGATTAAAACTAAATCAGATGAGCCATCTAAATCACTGAATACAGTACCAGCAAATACTAGACAGTCAGTAAGTCAGTTGCTGTTCTTATTTCCCATAAGAGGATAGTAGGGCATTATAAAATTCTCAGCAGGTAAATCTAAATCTGTGGTCAAGTTACTCATAAATATATGTCACATCTTACACTGTCCCTGTACTTAGAAGAGCAAAGAGCAATGCTAAAGAAGTCAGGAAATAATTGATACATAAACTTCCCAAACCATTCTGATTTGGAAAAGGAAGCATAAGATCTTGCTAGTATCAAAAGAAATTCCTAGTTTTTGAAGTGCTGCCATGGAAGTTGATGATCTCTAGAAAACATCAGTCTCACCCTGAAAGTCACTAAAGCATCCTTTTCTTCAAGAATGAAAAACTGATTTTATTTTAATGAATATTCAGTAATCTCTGATCATATCTTACTTCTTTTAGTCCACGACAGAATCGCTCAAATACTCTTTTCATGTTGCCACCCTTTTCCATAGAGATTACCCTGGTGTGGTCTTCTTCATTTATCCAGATGAGAAATGTCTTGTCATAATTATGCCTAATGAAGAGAGAAATATGGTGTTGAGTGTTAATTACATTTGTTTCAACACATGAAAATTCCCATTACCTCTGTAGCTTGATTGCTTCATTTCACCTTCCTCATTTCCTAGATGGCCCTAATCTCTTAATTGTGCTTGAACAAGTACTGCAAAATGTTATCTTGACAGAATAAAAAGTAAGATAACTCCAAGCTATGAAAGGGTCATGTTTTTTGCCCAACAAGAATATAATCTCTCTTGTTCCTTGGACTGGGACAACTGGGATGATAATAATTCAACTATGATAACATTTGGTTTTAACACTAACGAGAGTATTCTTTTTCCTAATAAATTGAACCAAAATCTTGTGGTGTGCTTAAAAATAGAAAAAAAAAAAAAAAAAAGATTGTACTCACAGTCCTAGATTTTAGTGGTACAGGCGATTTCACATATGTTTGCTATACAGATTCTGCCTGTCCACCCCCACTGAGCAGCTGTTCCTGAATATTTTTATCCCAGCATCTTCAGGTAGTGTCATAATAACCTACCAACATACAGGAATCAAAGTGAACTGAGGACTGTTAGCCAAGACAGAATGTGTGTGCACTTGATATTCCAGTCTTCCTTATGGACTTGTGCTTAAATCCTCAATGTTTATTTCCATTTTCTGCTCTGTAAATGTCATGAAACAGATTCTCTACAAGGTCAAGTAATATAAAGCTAATTTTTCTTAAAAGATCATCTTTTCTCTCATGCATAATTCATGCAAACCAGTGAACATTCCTACACACCTTAGAAACATCACAAACATCCCCACACACACACACATACACACACACACACACACTATTTCTGAGTACTCTCTCATCTCCATTTAGCTCAAGCTGAACATGCTGTCAAGTGCAGGCCACAGCACTTCAAGTTAGGATAAGCAGGTCATCTGAAGAAAATCTTCTGCACACAGGGCAAATCTGAAAATGCCATATCCATACCAGATTCCCCGGGCATCTGGCCAGTCACGGGCCATCCCAGCACATGTTAATAAAGGGGACACTGGCTTATCAAAGAGAAAGTGGTCCTGCAGGCCAAAAGGGACAAAGCAGAAAGAGAAACTGATGAGCTCAGATATAACAGCAAGTGCAAAGTGGCAAAGTGGCCAGGTTTTAACTTGCTAATAATAATGGCCGAGATCTGTTAGGCAGTAGTTCTCAGTTCTGACCGCCCACTACAGTAAACTTTTGATTATGTCCAGTTCTCATCCCTCAGAGCTTCTGACTGAATTTTGATGGGTGTGGTCTAGACATTGGTTTTTTAAAGAGCTCTCTAGGTGATTCCATTGTAGAAGTAAGGTGAGAAGCACTAGATTGGCCCAGATGAGGTCATCATGGTGGACTCTACGTACGCCCCAGCACAATGCTGTGCGATGGCTGAGTGGACAGCGAGTGAGAGCTGCTTCCTTACAAAGCCTGTTCTACCTAGCTGCCATTCTCTACTTCTGACACCACAGGTTTATTATCATCACCTCGTGCATTAAACGATATTAGAGATATAAAAGATGATCTATACATAAAAATAGTCACCATTAATTTAAAGCTTCCTATGTGCCAGCTCTATTGTACATATTTTTCACTTCCTTTAATCCTCATTAAAGGCACTTTGTGGTAAATATTCATTTTCTCTTTTATAGACAATGAAGACTGGGATTCGGAAAGATCAAACATCATCCCCAATATAACACAGCCAGCAAGTGATAGAGCCTAGACTCAAACCTGGACCCATAGCTTTTGCTATGACCATTACAACATTCTAGTCTCTTTGCCAAGATCAGTATTAAGAGAATAACTCCCTTTTTTTTCTATTCGTACGTGCACAGCGAAAATACAAATACATTATTCATATCTGATGACACCAAAGAAATCAAGAGAAAATGGGAAAAGAAGTCTTTCTGCAAACTCTAAGAAGTTGAAGAGGATCAAGCCTTGAGCTCGAACAGGCTGTAGACAGTCAACCATCATCGAGTCAAAAATGGATACTTGGGATGGGGGGAGGGTGGGAGGTGGTGTAAACTTACCCTATCAGGGGCTGGCCTGAGAGATCAAGAGCCTGAGGTCCACAGGACATAGAGATGCCCTATCTGGTTTGGAAATGAGGCCTATTTTGTGGCATTGCATCTTTTGAAAAGAGACGGATTTGTTTCCTTGAGCTTAATAAAAGTTGACTTTGAAAATGCCATCCTGATTTAGCTCTGCTGTGCAGAAAATAAGGAACAAACTTGGGTTTTGTCTATTCTGGTTTCCCAGAGCAGCAGTGAGAGACATGTAGTTGGCACCAGGAACTACAGAGACTGCCTCCAATATAAGTCAGGAATACACCTACCTGGAATTGGAATTTCCTTTCCAACTTTTCTTAGCTGCCAGGACTTCTTTGGTATGGTCATGGAGACCCGCCTCCAAGTGCAGATAGGGTTTCCACAACCCAGCAAGAGATCCTCCATTTAGATCACCTCAAATACACAGATCCGCAGCCCACCCATCCATACTGGAGTTTTCCCTGCAGGTTTTATCCAAAAACTATTTCTGTGGCTTTCAGTAAAGGTTTAAGGCCTCATCTGCTTGCTGATACAGAAAGGGCTGAAGGCCCTAGCTGGTAGGGCAGACCTCTGAGCTCCAGGACAGTTCCCATTGCCCCCTCTCAGGGCAGTCCTCTGCACAGCCCCGGCCCTGGCAGCACCCTCCCAATCCCGTGGCCTTTCAAGCGCCCCCACTCACATCGATGAGTCTCTGCTGATCCTGCTCGGTCATCTCCGACAGTTTGTAGTAGCGGCCAGCCAGGTCCCCTTTGAGGCCCTCCAGGGCTGTGATAGCCACATTCTCCACCTCCCTTCGTTCAGCTCGGCTGCAGGCTGGTGGCAGGCTCAGCCCGCGGATGCTGCGCCCCGTGCGCACCCGAGATGACAGCACATAACGCTCATCAAACAGCCCGTGGGTGATCTGCCAGGCACAGCGGGGCATCAGTCTCAGACCTCGGACCACGGTCCTGCCTCAACCACCTCAGCGACCTGGGTTGCCACCCGCTGGTATGCAGTATCTCCTGGAGGACACTCACAGGCAATTTGCATAATCGACGTGCTAAACAAGGTGTAGAATTTGGGGGTGGGGAGGACCGTGGAGATAAGGGCAGAGCTACTTTACGCAGGACTCCACTGGAGTCCTTTCCCCCACTAGATTTGGGATGAAAAAAAGGAACTGCTTTAACAAAGCTTTAAGTTCTTGGTCACTAACATCACCCTAATGGTCCCCTGTAAGGGGCAAACACTGCTGGACCTTGCTAACCTGCATGGCTCTCCAGGGAGTATGCTGAACTTTTGGGAGCCCTTTTCTCAGGTGTGCCTCACATTAGGGTCTGGAGTGCCAGCTAATGGGGAGGGGCTAGGGACCTGGAGCCTACCTTGGATGCATCCAGGTCAGTGGGATGCTTCATCACCTTGGGGTCATAGCCATTGTGCCTTAGCTTAATGACGGGGTCAAAAAGCTCAGCAAATACCTGCAAGAGGGAAAGTGCTTTTTTACCGTCAGGTACCACCAGAAGAGCATTCCTTTTACTTGTCCCTTTTATTTTTATTATAGCAAAAGTTTAAAAATTTTTGTTTTTCCCCAAGTATATTTATTGCAGTAAACTTGGTTTAGATCATTGCATTTGCTTTTTTAAAATAATTTTTCTATTTTCTAATTTTCATACAACATTGGTCATATTTGCATACTATGACCCGCCCATCAGTAATGCACCCCTATACCACCACCCCATTCCCCAGCCCCCTTTGATTCTTGAAGGTCAAAGCTGATGACCTTCTCTGAAATTCTCAATGCTAACATGTAGAAAATGGGTGTGAGAATGAACTGGTGAGTGGTGGTGATGATAGGCTATACTAGAGAATATCTCTTTGAGGCACTTGGCCACTTGGGAAAGGTCAGCTCTGTAAAACTCTGTCATCTTAAACATCTTATCTAAGAATCTGCCAAGGGCACTACCATCAAATTGAGCAAGAAAATCCTGTTTAAGTACTGGAGGGTTTTCCCCAGAAGTTCCAGCCTTTGTGGCATGAAAGAAATTGACAGACCAGAGGCTAAGTAGTTTGATGGTCAAATGGGTAAGTCAGGTTTCCAGTTTAAGCGACCTGATACATTTGTGGAAAGTCAGGTACACCAAAGGCAGAGTGCACAGCAGCTCTTAAGGAAAGCTAGCCCTCTTGCCCTTGAGAATCGTCCTCAGTCTAATGACCAGTGCAAACTATATATTAAAAAAAAAAAAAGTCCAGAGTATCCAGGTAAAATAAGGCTAAAAGAAGTCATAGCAGAATACCCCTGCTGCCTACGAGAACTCTAAGAATCAGGATGAGGATCTTGGGTCAGTCCACCCCACTGATTTCCAGCCCGTAGAACAGTGGACAGAGTGGTTCCCTCGTGGCTTATCTGCAAGTGCTGTGGAATAAGGGATCAGATCAACAGCCCCCGGACATCTGTTGTCCAATGATAGAGCCATTCTCCTTCCTTCAACGATGTTCAGCCATAAACACTGCCTCCTAATGCTTCCTGGCAAATGTCCATCACCAACAAAACATAAAAAGATCTTTTCTTTCTGCACCAATTTATCCCCTTGATGATCTAAAAGAGTTCTGTTCTGTAGCTCCTTCCTCCATATGGAGGGTTTCCAGAGCAGCAGCAAAGGGAGTCTTTCCCCTAGGAAGCTTAGACCTCAGGCATTCCAGATATTCTACAGCAATAGGTTTCATTCTTGGAAACACTTCCTAGGAAGGCAAAAAGCTGGTCCCAGAGAAGAGAGAAGAACACTGCATTCCCCAACTCTGGCCCCAGCAGCCCATAGCTTCACCTCATAGGATTCCTCATCACCAGCCACCATGCCCACAGTCTTTATGAAGGGGTGGCCAGGGTTGTCCACGCCGGTCTGGATACACTGGTCCAGGGTGTAGCCATTGGGCGTTGCTTTGTTACGTAGCTTGGCGTAGATGGACGGAGTGAGGCACTCCGCCATGCAATTGTTGTGCTTGCGGAGATCGGGGTAGTCTGCACTGCAGTGAGGAAAGGAGCTTTCAGTAAGCAGTCCTGGAAGGAAGGGCCCTAAGCAAGAACTTAGTTTCTAGTCATCCTTTCACCAGATTCTCTTCAGGAACACTCGGCTAGAAACCAAGGATTCATAATTTAAGTCAGCCAGATTATTAAAAACAAAGAAACAAACAAAAACAGGGACTTGATCCTACCCCAGGAAGCCCTGGCTTCAGAGCTTAGGATAAGCCTCATGCTCATGTAAAGAGAAGACAGAGTGAAAATAATTAGAAAAGGTATTGAAATAATATGCAGAATTATTTTTCTTTTAATCTAGAAGCTCTGGAAAAATACAACAGCATGTTTTGGTCACTAGTGTACATGGCTGGGAAGCTTAGAAGCCCTGCTATATGACTACACTGAAATTCATTTATCTGTCCCTCTATGATGATAGCACTATGACATTAGCACCATAATTTCATCTGCTTTGTTGAGTGACGTGCCCAGATATTGAAACAGACATTCAATAAATATCTGTTGGGATAACACAAGAGAGAAATCAAATGGGGTGCTAGTTTTTCCACTGGATATATGTTGACTCAAGTTAGGGATTCAGGATGACCACAAGCTCAAACACAGGTCATCTCACCTCAGTAACTGCTGCAGTACAAAGCAGTAGTATAGAGATCCTTTGACCCACAAAAGTTAGCTGTGGACACTGAGAAATACCTCAGGTTTTCCTCACCTCTCCGAAGATTCACACCTGAATTTATGGAATTCCTTAATGTCAGCACTTGCATTCCAATTCTTTAACCTTTGATATCACATCCATGGCAAGGTTTTAAGGACTGAACAAACATGTCCATCTTCACACCACTCCTCCATTTCCCAACTGCAATGCCCTTTAAAACTGATAACTAAAATCAGTAGTATGACATTTTCCAGAAGGCAATGAGGGAAGCCTGGGTCTGGAGTTCAGGTCTCTGGATATGCCAATGGCTGCACTAGTTGTATGAACTTAGGCATGAGTTAATTTTTCTAAGCCTTCATTTCATCACAAAGGTGTGCTAAAGAGAGTAAGACATTCCGTGTAAAGTGCTTAACACATGCAAAGTGCTCAACAAAAGCTAACAATGCCTATTACTAGTCAGCTAGACTGTAGGCTCCGGGCAGGAATGATGCTGCTGCAGCTGCTTATGCTTACCACAGTTCATTGTGATTATGAGTCTCAAAATATATGTTCAAGCTGACTTATTCTCCAAGGCAAAAACAGTGACTCTTGGTCACTGCTTCTAGTAGAAGAGGGTATATTTTTGGTTGGCATCTGGAGTTACTTCTTTTCTTTTTTTTTTTTTTTTTTGAGACTAGGTCTCACTATTTTTGCCCATGGAACCACAGGCTCACGTTACCAAGGGTACCAGAGACTCAAGTAATCCCCAGTCTCAGCTTCCCAGGTAACTGGGATTACACTGGGATTACAGGCACACACCACCACACCCAACTATATATTTTTTTTTTTTGGAATTAGCCTCGCTACGTGCTCCTGGCGGCACTCAAACCATGATCCCCGCAGCTTCCTAGGCTGCTGCTTACAGGTATGTGCCACCATGCCCGGCCTAGAGTTACTTCTAAGCCCAAAGGACCTACCTTGCAGGGAACAGCTTGTGCTGCCCCTGGCTCTCAGCACACACCTTCTGCCGGTTGAGCACATACCCAGTGGTCAGAGCACTGGTGCCCAAGGTAGCAAACAGTAGAGAGGCATTACGGCCAGTTAGCAACTTAGAGAAGGCACTGGCCATGCTTCTTCTTGGGTGAGTGTCTGAAAGGCAGAGAAAGTGGATTAGGTAGCTTCAAGTATAGCCCTGAACATTAGCTTAGAGATCAAGAGGCAAAAGAACTGCAAAAGCAGTTTTGTTTTCTTTCCTCCTCCCCACATCTTCCATCCCCACCACACTGTTTTGGGAAATCTGGGTAGGTTTAGACATTCAGCTAATGTCTAAACTGCCAAACATACTATTTTTATTATATGACATATAGAAACATAAAAAAAAAAAACAGGGGCCTTGTATTTCTGGCTACTTCTGACAGACAAGGCGCTCTGTTGGAACCTGTCATTGAACAACAATTCTGCACTGGTTGGATAGTTGGGCTTATGAGGGGCAGAAGAAGTCTTGAGGACCTTTCTCCTACTCTACTCTCCAAAATGAGTTGATGTCAGAGCTCAGGTTAACAGGTCAAGCAGTTGAGTTCTCAGATTAATTGAGCACCAAGGTCAGGAAAATAGCAGAGAGGTAGGGCACTACACGGTGACTCCTTTAGTGAACTAGGACCCTTGAGAGGGCCTAAAGTAGTGGCATCCCCCAACCTTGGCACATAGGAGAAGGAGAGCCAAATTGTCTCTTTAGGGGAAGTACACTCTATTAAGACCTCGGTTTCTTATACATTAAGATCAATCTAAAAGTTCTTAGTTAATGATCCCCACGCATAAAAGGAGTTATGAGTCAATCAATAGGAGAAATGGTCACAGCTTTATGACTTGTCAGGTAAGAAAGTAGATATAATTCTCTGTGGAATGTATAAAGAAGTAATAGAGTCAAAAGGATGAGCAAGCATTAAGCAATTACCAAGGATGACCAGGCTGATTTGAAAGAGACCCAAATGGATTTACTGGATGCAACATAGCTGAAAACAGAATAAATGAACTGAAATGTATAACTTATGAAATTACCCAGAATGTAACACAGGAAAAAATAAAAGCAGAACACAGGCTAAAATGAAAAGGAAGAATACATATTTCATTGAAGCTTCATAAAGTAAACAGAGAAGCTATCTTTTAAGAGCAATGACTAGGTCTTTCCCAAAGTGATGAAAGACAAAAATCTATGATTCAAGATAGACAACACAGGATAAGGAAAACTAAGATAGATGTGCACCTAGATAAATAATTACAGAATTTGGCAACAAATATATTAAAAGCAGAGAAGAAAGGTGGTTCACATACAAAAACAAGCATAAATAATTAAAATCGTCAATTTTTTTCAACAATGAACAACAGAAACCAGAGAAATGAGGTCTTTAAGGGGCTAAGAAATGATCATTATCACTTAGAACTGGAGACTAAGTCAAATTTATCTTTCAACAATAATAATGAAAAAGATAATTTAAGAAAAAAACAGATTCATAAAAAGAACTTATCAAATATATATTTCAGAAAGTTGAAAGAGGGATGATCTGAGACTCAAATAAAATGGATAAAATGTATAAATCAAAATAAGTATTTATATGATATCAACAGAGGATGACAATCGGGAGAAACATGCCCAGACAGATACCTTCTGTGTTTGCTACTGCCCAGCAATCAGAATGGTCAGTTAATTCACAGCAACAAAATGCAGGGAGATATTTATGTGAATTATTGTAGGGAGAATAGAACAGGTGACTCTAAATATTCTCTCATTATATTAGTTTTTGTGGTGCCCAAATAGAGTGAGTATAGAAATCCTTCCCCTTTCCCCCTGCCCTAATATTTAGATGATTCCTGGAAACGGTTACAACATTCTCCAAGCTTAGGGGGATTGGATGGTTGCAAAGAGTTTTTTGGTATATGTGGTTGTGAAAATCCAAGCTACCCAGTAGAGGATACACTCTATAAGGTGATGTTAGCATGGTCTTACATGCTATTCTAACTGGCCTTTTGAGGTTCATTTCTTCCCTAATTACATTTTGGGAATCCGCTCATCCACTTCATGTTCCCAGAATCCTCATTTGGAAGTCTCTGTTTAACACCTTTTTGAGAAATGCTAGGAAGAAAGTAGAAGGTCTTACTTCTACCATTGAAAAAATTTAAAAAGTTACTTTTCTACATTATGCCAGGAAATTAGGCTACCAGGTATCCTTTTCTCCATGCAAGCACCCTCTCTGATCCCTTAGGGTTCAGAACACCAAAGGAGGAAATGACAGCTAATGGTGCAGTTCTTACTGCACTAGAACTAACATTGTATAGCAAAAATATACTTCTGTACAATTCTTGGGGTTAACCTTCAGCTAAATGAAGTTTTAACTTAAGTGAAGCTTTTCTAATTTTAAGTGTTAAGCATTTTGCATTAAAGTATTCATATAATAAAAAATATGCTAATATCTAAAAGCAAAAATCACATGGCATTTCTTTGAGTTGTGGTTCATCTCTTTACAACAGCAGGTGAGCATGGCATCCATGATTCCAGGTCCTCATGTACAGCAGATGCATCTTTCAGGCCAGTACTTTGTTGCCATAAACTTTCTGAAGAGAGAGGCAATGCTCAGAGTCTTACCGTAAAACTTGTCGTAGTAAAAGAATCACTGTCCAAATTCTTTCCAAGCTGTATAGACCACAAATTAAGCCAGGACACAAATTTCCTAAACT
Source organism: Uropsilus gracilis (assembly GCA_004024945.1). NCBI lineage: Eukaryota > Metazoa > Chordata > Mammalia > Eulipotyphla > Talpidae > Uropsilus > Uropsilus gracilis. Next base: position 91,756 of record PVHY01001555.1, on the reverse strand, counting down.
AACAGGAAGTGCATTAATTTCTAAGGTTGCCTCAAATGCTTTGATCTTTACTTTTCTCTCTGCAATTTGCTTGAGCACTGACATGAGATCACATCACAATCTGTTTGAGGCCACAAACCTTGGAAAGTTGATTAGGAGAAAATGGAGGGGATGGTGAAGATATGCAGCCTGACAACAACTTTAGTGGTGGTCTTCAAAGGTCTTCCTCCCTATGCAGGCAAACTGTGGGTGTTTCAAAAATTAATACTTAAAAATTATTCAAAATTTAATACTTAAAAAGTCTGGATAATCTATATTTTAGTCTCTGAGAAAATTTATATTCATAAGTACCCACATGCACTGGTGTATGAACACTGACGTAGGATTCTGTGGAGGCTTTGGTTGTAGTGATCCAAGCAGTCTGGAGCTTATTTTTTTAATACCTGTTTTGATTCCTTGTACAGAATTGACACAGACTCAACATATTGGTGAAATGAAAAAATTACTGCTTCTTTGATTTTAGTTTTTTTTCTCTCTAAGACATACAGAGATATGAATTTCCCTACTAAAGTTCCAATGAAGTTGGGTGTGATACTGAAACAAGGGTTTCACTGAGTAGGGTAGTGACCCTGGGAATAGCAGTACTACAATCCCCAAAAAACATAACCAGGTTTGCAATGAAATTACTTTCCTCCTGACTTTACTAAATCTTGGCCATATGTTTATGGTTAGTCTTTGAAAATCTACACAGGCAGGGCTTCACCATATCTTACAAATTTCCCTCACAGATTTCTAGGTAAGACACAGAGATATTACAGAAGCACTGTCAGCAGCTTGAAAGCCCTACTTAGAGGAGGTTCAAATTGCTACTTGTGATATAGGATAGCGTATGACCTAAATAAGTCAAGCTGGATAGAGAAAGCCAAAACTTGGAAAGTGAAATAACTTTTTCAAGGTGATATAGTTATATAAGTGACTTTCTAGTTTCAGTGTCTATGATCATGGAGCCATACCTAGTCTTATCTTACTCCCTCTCATGGCCTATATCAGGGTGAATCCAGACCTGCAGATATTTAGAAACAAAGTGGAATTTGGACTGTTTCCAGTCTAGACATAATTGGTTAGAAAAGATCTTGACAGACCCATAATGACAACGGAAGACCTTCCCTCCTCATCTGACTCCTGGATTCACATCAGGTCCTTCTCAGGGGTCCCTCTTATCTGGGCTTTTCTGTCCTGACCCTTAATCAGGTCACTTTCTGAGCTAGATCATCTCCTAGTGGCTCCCTGGTTCTCTTCAGCCAAGATCGAGCCTTTCCCTAAGCTCTGCCTTCTCCTAAGGATGTAGGTGGCTCTTAGTCCTGAATGTCACATTTGGCCAAGTAACCCTCTATGACTACAGTTTGCTACCAGGCACCTCCCTTTCTTCAGCTTTGATGTCTTATCTATCTCCTGAGTCCTCAGCCATAGGACTCCTCTGGCCTGCTGCCTGTCCAAGGTACTTGAGAACTACAGAGCAGGAGTCTTTCAACTTACTACACTTAATTGCTCTAAGACAGGAATTCTGCTTCTGTGGATACAGTTAAAAAAAGGTTCCTCTTAGAAGCCAAAGTGGGGTCTTCATTTGATCTTAAAAGCTCCTGCTGAGTAGTACTGAGGAGAGTTAGGGTTAAGAGGTGAGAGGAGATGCAACTCTGTACTTACAGGGATCAGCACTCCCCCCACCCCCAATCTTGTGATCTGGGCAGCCTGCATGACCCTCCCCACCTGGCTGTGATCAGAATCACAGGACTGCTCTGTGAGCTGTTACAATTTTGGAGAGTGAAAGTGAACCAGGAAACCTTTATCAACATCAAATATGTGCACCCCATTGGTTTAGCATGACATTATGGAAATCTATTCTGGAGAAACAAAACCACCAATGTATAAAGAGAGAGCCACAGGATAATTAAGGGAGCATGTGTAGTGGCAAAATAACTGGAAGTAACCCATCTATCTGAGGGAAAGGGGTTGCATAGGTGTGGTGCATTTAGATGACAGAATATACTGCACCTATTTAATAGTTAAAGAGTCATTAAAACTGTTGAAACCATTTACCTGGATGAACATCTATGTGCTATTCTTAGGTCAAAAGGGGGAAAAGCTTGCATAACAATGAGTACAAGTGGCTCTAGTTTTATAACAATGATGTATATATGTATGTTAGTATGTATGCATTTGCATGCATTTGGAGGAACACTGAGAAAAGTATCAAAGGTTATTCATCAAACTGCTAGAGGGTTTACTTCACAGCAGGAGGTTTGGAGGAGGCAGATTATTAATTTCTTCTTAACAGAACTCTGGTTGTCTCACCTGTAAAAATCAGCACGTTACCTTTATAATAGAAAAAGTTAAAAGCTAAAAAATCAACTGTATGTTAATAGATGCAGATTTCTAGGCTCCATCTTTTAAACATGTTTCTACAACAATGGGGGCAGGGCATCAGTGTGTTTAATGGGAAAACTTCTCCGGTGTCCCCAAAGTCAAAGAGGTCTGGAAACTCAGGTGTTGCCTACTTGAGCCTCAACCTTCCCCCTCTGGATAGTGGGCTCCATGCCATCTCCCCCTGTGGTGAGTAAACAAGGAATAAGTGACAGGCTGAAGCAGACATTGAATAAATGTCTCTTTTCCTAAAAACTCTATGGAAAAACTATCTATCAAGGCCAACTCTGACTACCCCAAACAGCACCGATCTGCCTTCCCCTGTGTGTTTGTTGATTTTAGTTTATATATTTTTAGGTTTTGAAGTGTTTCACTGTTATTTTTTAATCTCTCTGTGAACAAGACTTCCCTTCAAAAGGAGACCATCATGTACTTTCAGACACAAGAACCAGTCTCTCAAAATAAACATCAGGATTTACAAAGTGGCTCTAACAGTTGGACACCCAGGTTCTTCCAGATCCCTCTTACCAACATCTCCAAAGACAACCTCTCACCTATTACTGCATGAGAAACACACCTGCACGGACTGACCAGGCTGCTGAAAACACTTGTGAGATAAGAAACAGCACAGCGTTCCCAAGGAAAGTCCATCCTAGCTGTGTTAACTGGCAATTTCCTTGGTCAAGCCGCTCCTCATTCCCTACTCCCTTTTTCCTTCTCCCTCCTACTTATCCTTGAACGCCTTGGGAGCTGAGCAAATTGATTGATAATGAACATATCAAGTGTCACAAACTATTTGATCAAACATACAGCATGATTCAAAGCCTTCCTTTTTAATCAATCGCTATACATAATATTGTTGGACAAACTTCACTGCATGCATGCTTTCCATGTGCAGTCATTCTTTCAGGCTTCGGGCTAGGTTCCCGGAGTCCCCTGGTCAGGTTTATCCTGTACTTCATGCATCCAAGCCTTGGGTTCACTAGAAACCCACACCTATGGGCTTCACCAGAGAGGTCATCTACCTCTGACCCTTTCTTTGCACAGGACCTTTCTATGTGGAATGTCCTTTCCAACCATGCAGACTTCTGGGTAACCAACCCAGTCCTCACAGATTCATCATTGGTTCTAGGTGCCAAAAAAACATCATAATCCTTTTTTAGGTTTTTTTTAATAACAAACAGCAAAGGAAGAGCCACTCCCTCTCTCCTTCCTTTCCCCTCCCCAAGGGTGACACCACCCTATTATCCCTGTCTCCTACACCCAGGTGTGCCCACTCACACATGTGCATGCCCACTGGGCCCACACTGTGCCCACTGGGCACACACAATGATGGGGATGTTGCAATACTACAGGTGCTGGCCCTACACACTAATGGAGGAAAAAGCCTGACTTAATTATTTACCCTATACATACAAAGTCAAACCTTATCAGTTTTTTAAAAAAACTAATTTATTGAACTCTTACCAAACCATGCAAGGTGCATGCAATACTTCTGTCAACTGGACCTTATTTTACAAATGGGGTAAATGAGAATCTAGAGAGGATAAGTGACTTGTTCCAGGTTTGCATCAGCAAGTTGAAAAATGAATTTGAACCCAGGTTTGTCTTTGGCTTGGGATCCAGTCTTGTTGCAGATCAGAGTCCCCCACAGACAGCCCTCTTGAACTGGAGCAAGCACCACAGTGGTATAGGATGCCACAAAGCACCCTCCTCTGTTAGAGAGCTAAGCCCACAGAAATGTATTGACTACTACTAGGTTCAGCATTGTTACCTCAGAGCATGCAACTTCCCCAGAGACCCAGCATGTATAAACCTATTCTCTTTCCTTGTCCTCAGGCTTCCTCTGAAGTAGCCTGGATGCTAGGGGTATGGCCAACCACTCCACTCTGAAACCAAGTTCCCACTGTGGCTGCCAGTCATGCTGGGGATGCTGGCCTAGGCCACCTTTCTCTGAGAAATGGTCATGAGCTTGTATTCTTTCCTCTTCACTCCTGGGTCTTTCCTTATACAGAAGCACAGATTGAAAGGATGAGAAAGGAGATTGTCCACAGGCCTCAACGCCCACACATTATCTATTTCAGTTTCACTAACCCGGATCACCTCCTGACCCCTGGTTTGAAAAGCATTATTGGCAACATCAGGTTTGAAATCTGGCAGAATTCCTGGGTTCCAGAAAAAGACAGAAATTTCTGGATGTGGTGCAAAGTCATTGTGAATTTTCCCTATACTTGTCCTCTGCATTAAAAAACAAGATTGACATTAGACCCTTTGTCAGAGTGCTCAAGAGCTATATATTTCTTTGCCTCAGGCAGATATACTAGGAGACTGGCTCCTGGTCAAAGCACTTTGTGTAGTTCTCTAACATCCTGAGATGTGAAAGCCTTGAATTCTGTAACTGTCTCAATTCTGAGCCTCTTGCTTGTCCTGAATATTCTGGATGGAGACACCATGAGTGCCTTTCTGCTGACTCAGAGTTATTTCTAGTCCCAGCTGTACTTGGCATCCATGTGGCTGAGCTCTTTAGACTGGGAGGGCAGCTGCAAGCCAGGAGAAGGACTGTGTCAGTTTTCCATCCAGAGAGTCACCCCAAAACAGAGGACGTCCTTGGGGTTGGACCGGCTCCACACAACACTGAACAGATTCCCGTGGTGCTAGTCTCCTAGGCCAGTAGAGAATGGCTGTTCTCTCCCAGTTCCAAGAGAGTAAAGGGTTCAAGTTACTTCACCCTGCTGGATACACAGTCACCCTTATAGGCTCTCTTGGGCATCTCTGTACTAGTCAGTGAGTAGAAAGTCATAGGCAGAGGATATATTTGGAGCTCTTCCCTATGAAACAGAAGTCTTCCTGAGACCTCCTTGTAATGAAGACATAAGACAATTCCCAGGCTCATTTCCTAGGGTAAATTACCATGAATAAAATAGGAAATCAGGAAACATCTAGTCCTTTAAAGTACAATAAAGGAGTGTTCATTCCCAACCATGAGAAGGTTTCTCTGTGGCTTCCTAGACAAGGAAGTGTGTGACCTCCAATAATCACATCAGAACTGGCTCCCTTCAGAATTCCTGGTTCAGGAATTTCTGGAATGCTGATATTAGGTTCTATATGATTTCCTTTGAGAAGACAAATGGGTCCTTCTTGGATTGTGACAGAAATGGACACCAAGAGCCTTTGGACCAGGAGCAAAGCCTGTCTTAGAAGTAATTCTTCTTCTACCTCTGAATAAACAAAACTTTGCATACCTTATCTCACCCTTAAACCTACCATTTCCTGGACCTTTCCAGTCACCCCTTTAGGAAAACTGACAAGACCAATCTAGAGAGTAGAGAGCCCAGTCTGTGGGGATGTGATTTAAGTATGAAGCTGGCAGAATTCAGGGGTGCATGCAGCATTTGGATGCTTTGCTGAAACAGTGCTTAACAACCACAGAAAGATAACTTTGAAGGCCGGGGTCTTTGGAAAAGGCATTTATCAAAGCAGAAGAAGTGGAACATTTAAAGAGCCTAATAATACTCAGGTCTCCTTAAGAACCTGCTTAGTCAGGAAGCCTGCTTGCCAAGTTCTGGTGGTGCTTGTGTCCTTTTCCATGAGAGAAGAGACCAAGGACACTCGTTCAGAAACACAGTGGGAGAGCTGTGGGCAGGAGCAGTAGCTCTTCTGGAAACAGTACACCAGACGAACTAGCGTAGCCTTGTCAAGAGGGCATTAAGTGCCACCTCACGTGACTCCAGCTGACTCTCTTGGGGGGCTAGAAGGAGGGGGGTGTGGAAGATCCAGAGGGACAGGAGAAAAGACACTGCAGTAGAGAGCAGAATGAGTCTGACTTGTTTTGGCAACAGCCTCTCCACATCCACCAGAACATTCGGAGGTAGAAATGTCATCCCCTCAAGGCACAAGAACAGGGCTGACAGTAACCTCAATTCCAGTCAGCCAACCAAGCTAGCAAAGAGCAGACCATCATCGCTGAGACATTTAAGCTAATGCTGCAGAATTTTTACCTGGGGGGAAGGGGGGGGAGCTAGTTGATTTATTAATAATGTGCTAGTAATTTCAAAGATTCGTCTCTAACAACAGTATTAAGCAGTTTGGATAGGGTTCAGCTTCCAGATCCACTAGTAACTAGCTCATTTTGAGATACTCAAGAAGTTCTTTTATAGGTGAGTTCTCTCAAGTCACTGATTTGCACCTATTTGGGGCGGGTGCAGGGAAAAGTTCAGAAAAAACTTTTGGATCGTCTGGTAAAGGACAAGGGCAAGAGAGTTGAAGGTTAAAGTCCCAAAGTCTGTGGCATTTACTTTTTTTCCTATTAATCAAAATTCCCAAGTCGCTATAAGAAACAGGCACATTAGCAGGGTGCTGACATGGGTGCCCACCCCTCCTGCGGAGTGGAGTCCCAAGATTGGTCCTCTGCGCCTGTGTGCAAGAGGGGCTGCAAGCCAAGGGCAACTCCGGGAGGGGCTTCTTTTTTTTTTTTTTTTTTTTTTTGAAACTAGGTCTTGCTATGTTGCCCCGAGTACTGCGGACTCAAGCGATTCCCCAGCCTCAGCCTCCCAGGTAGTTGGGATTACAGGCCCGCGCCACCACGCCCAGCTATTTTTTGAGACTAGGTCTCGCTATGTTGCCCCAGGTGGGTCTCGAACCCGCGGACTCAAGCGATCCCTAGCCTAGCCTCCCGTCCCAGGCTGGGATTAAAGACGCGCGCCATCGCGCCCGGTCCTCGGGCGGATTTCTTGGGAGAGTTATTGCAAATTCCTCAGGCGGGCGCCCAAGAAAACTAACTTCCGTACCTGCGTCCTCTGCTCAGAAGCCCCCTCACACTGACTTAGCACTTCCCGGACTGTGGAGGAATAATGGGCTCACTGACCTTGGAGCCGGAGCCTCGCGCGTCCCGCCTCAAGCACCACGCCAAGAAGCGCCGCCGAGTGTGGCGCCTCCGGCCTTGAAGAGGGCGCGGGGCGGGGCGGGGCTGAGAGCGGGGCGGGTCCGGGTCCTTGACAGCCAATCCCGTGTCGTCCCCGGGCCGCGCTGGGGCGGGCGGGGCGGAGAGCGGGGCGGGGCGGGGCCCTTGGCAGCCAATCCCGTGTCGCCCTCGGGTCGCGCTTGCTCACCTGGCCGTGTCCTTGAAGGCCGGCCACTGACTCTTGCCTCTGGACCCTGGCTCTTTCTAGTACCTGCCCTTTCTCTGAAAGGTTTCCTGCCCCTACACCCAGTCCTGGAGGCTGCCTCTTCCAGGGGTCCGGAGGGGTTCTTGGGCATGGAACCCACTGCCCAGCTTTCAGGACACGGTGTCAGAGTGAAGTCAGGTGGGAAACCTTCAAGTACCTTTAGATTTATTTCTACCTTCCCTCAGGGGACCATCCCTAGACCTTTGCTAGCTCTGGAGAATGGTTCCCTTTCCTTCTCGCGCATCCGAGATGTGAAGAGATGTCTTTAAGCTAATGGAGTTCTGAGCCAGGAATCTGGAGAGAACCTCCTTCTAACCTGTCTTGGGTCTGGGTAGAAACACTTCAGTCATATTTTTCTTCCAGATCAGGCTGTCAGTAGTAGCTAGACCATCTCACTTGCTATCCATGGAAGCTTAAAAGGCCTAACAGGTCAAATCACTGCTTAAAAATAGCCCTCCTTGGGACATCCACCGCAAAACCGGAAAGGTTGGCTGTAAATAGCAATGACCCACCAGGACTTTGGACTGCAGCCCTGTCATCACAGGGAGCTGCCTAGGCCTCTGGTGACAGTCACGTACCCAGCTCTGTGGCTACAGGCATATCACGTTGATTCCTTTTCTTTCCTTCTTGGGGTTCACACTTCCTTCTGAGATGGGATAATGGAAGGGGTAGGGAGGGTAGGACCCAATAAGCTCCCTGCTGAAACAGTTCTCATTTAGAGTATCCGGTTTTTAAATGACAAACCAACGCAAAAATATTTTCCCTTTGCATGGGCATTTTTGACTAGGGCAGTACATAGGGAGCCTTTGGGGGGTTGAAAGGATATCTGATTTGAAGATGATTGTATGGGTGCACAGATGTGTAGAGATTTCTCAAACTGTATACTTAAGATTTTAGCATGTTTCTGTTTATTGGTCATAGATCAGTTACTAATAGTCATCATGGCCTAAATTATATTGGAATTTTTATGAAGTGATGTCCTTTCTACATATGGTATTTAGATATTTTCTAGCTTTTTCTGTGCTACTTTATTAAATTTTAGGTTGGACCAAACTGCTTGCAAGATTCTATATGGAGTCCCAGTTTGTTTATTCTACCCAAACAGACTGGTTTCTTCAGCCGCTGATGCCTACCTTTGTGGCACAGGCAGCAGAGGGGTCTGTGAGCTGATAGCTGCTCAGTTGCTGACTGTCCCATTAGGAGTAGAGGGAAGGAGTCTAGGTTTATTTCTTCCAATATAGCTCCTTTGCAGTTTCAAAGTCAACTTAGATATCTAGATATATAAAATATATATCCAGTGACCCTGAATCTGACCCTGGTCAGATTCTGGACCCATAAAATCAGGAGGCTTTTCAAGAGCATGGAAATTCAGAGTTTAAAGGATAGCAGTTACAAACTCTTCATTTTTTTTTTTACCATTTCCCTACTAATGGATATGTAGTGCCTTCCCCAACACTCCCATAAACCTTCACACACTTTACCTTAACCCCTCATCTTTTGCAGTGCAGTCTTATACACTGTAGAAAATTGCCCCATTCTCTTTTCCATTCCTGAGTCCAATTGGAGCCTGGAAATGGCAGGACCAGATATGACCAGCAGGTAAGGGCAATCCCTTGTGAGATGAACAAGTGAAAAAGTGAAAGGAACCTGGGTTCCTGAGATCCTATCAGCCTGATTGCTCAATGGGAAAAGGAAGCCCATGAGATAGAAAGGACACACTTTCTTTCATCAGTTCTCTTATGTTTAATAGCTGCACCATGATTTCCTCAATTCTTAATGTTAAGACAATTTTATCTACTTGACCAAAAAAGTATTTTCAGATATATTACTCCATATAACCACTGCAATTAGTTCTAGGGGTCAGATATGAGTCTTATTTTATAGATGAGGAACTTCATATCAGATTGCGCAGGAACCAACGTCAGAGCTAGCGCTGACTGGGCTGTCTTCCCCTTCAATGTCTTGTTTTCTTTCTACAGCCTATTCATAAGCATTGAGTTGCCATTACATGAACATAATTCTTTGGGAGTAGTAGAGAGTTCCTTTTGCCTTGAGGTAGTCAAACATCAGCTGGGAATAGCACAGGAGATTTGAGCACTGAAATGAGTAGGACTAGATAATTCTTAGTATCTTTTTATGAGTTCCTCCAAATCTCTGATGTTTAAATACCTGCAACATGGTTTCTTCTAAGTTCTTAGCCACTGAACTCTAGGGGAAAAAACTGAAGAAGCCCATTGCTTTGAAGAAGACAATGTAGAGAAATGCAAAAAGAATTAACTGATGAGATCAATGAAATGTCTGAGAATTCAAGAAAGGCAATGTTTAATTTGCATATAGGCATAACCCACACCTCATCCAGCAAGTGTTAGGCCACAGCACAAACTCCTCTTAGAGTTACAAATGTTAGCAGATTTACAAAGTAACTGGACACAAACTATATGCTTCTCAGAGTTACATAGGATTTGTTCATCATACACACACAGATAACAAAGAACTACATTTAAATCCTCTGCAAAAGAATGATGAGGATGGTAATCATGTTACTTCACAGTTGGATAACACTTTACACTTTACGTCTAGTCCTCATGACAGCCCTGCAAGAGGGAGCAAAAGAATTACTATTAACTCCATTTTATAGATGAGGAAACTGAGGTTTAGAGAGGTTTGAGAACTGGCCTAGCATTTCCCAGGTTGTAGATGTAGCTCTGATCCTAGGATACAGGGCTAGGAGGCCTAGTTCAGTGCTTTTTCATAACTGCCTTTCTAAGGAAAAATGAAATGGTTGTTTAACAGATATGGCAACATTATCAAGTAAAACTATTACTTTTCTTGAAGGGTGAAGGCAAGTACAGTCAACTCTAATGCTAACATCATGCTATGTGGCAGCCAAGATTATTAATTTTCTGAATTCATTCATGTGTTTATACCTATAAGAAAATAGATGTTTTCTGCTTTACTCTGCCCTGCTTAACAGACATAGAGAAATGACACTCTGATTAGATTTTGTGTGCTCAACTCTTATTACCAGGGCTCACATAACGGCATGTATAATCAAGTCATTATTTAAACTTATCATCTGTTGTCTTGCTAAAATGAAAAGGAATCTAATTCATTTATTACTTCTGGCCACGAATATTAGGCTGGTTTTATTCTTTAGCTAAAAATAATATGGAATCTTATCCCATTTTAATAGTAAAAATGGTAAGTTTTATAGGTTAGATTTTAAATTCTTACACTTTAAAGCAAAGGGAAAGTTTTTTCCTCAGGGGAAATAAAAATTAAATTTTAAAAAGAAAATCTAAATAAAATTTCATGTTTTAAAATAAAGTTTAATTTTCTGAGAATTCATCTCTTTTACTCTTTCTAGCTAAGAATTTTAAAATAGCTCAATCAGTGCCAGCCAACATCTTGTCTTGTATGATATTGTGTGAGCCTATTACCCCCATAATCTTCAAATTGGAACACAATAGATTTTTCCTTCCTAGTTATTCAGTATCCATAAGTTTCATTTGTTTTTAAGTAGTACTTTAAGATAACTGAAATTTAACAAATAGCGATGGGGACTTTTGTGAGAGCCACTTGAAAATATTACAGCAGTAGTTTAAGATTCCATCTTTAAATTCCTTCAGAGGAACACTAATGGTAAGTGACAATACTAATGGAAAGTGACAACATTCTATTTCATGCCTGAATCTGTCACATAATATATTGATTTAAGTAAAAAATTTGTCCCAGTAGCAAAACGAGTTGTTTTAGTTACTACCCAAAGGCATTCCTTAAAAGTTCCAAAATAATTTTATTTATAGCACAAAATGTGGGTATTCATTTGAAAGCATGAAATTGGATTTTACTTCTGATTTTCTAGGCTAATTTTGCAATAATATACGTATTTGCTGCTTGGTTGTTATAGTGAAATCTCCCATCTACTTTTATTATAAATGGGTCACAAATAATGGAATATGGGCAGATGCAGCTAGGTTGCACATTCCAACGATACACACAAAACTTGCAAGGCAGAGGAGGACAGGGGCTTCAACAATTATGAGAGACACATTTGCTTTTGAGGATTTTAAATGTGACCAAGTTGAGATTTCTTTTTTAATGTGCATTCCTATCTCAGCTGTGCCAGAAATGACATAGGTCATCAAAAGAAACTCCCGTAGAGGTAGAGTTCTCTTTTCTTGCAGCTCCTGCTAGGCTTCAGACTCTGTTTGGGAAGCAAAGTGTGTAACAACAAAACACTCAAGTTCAACACATCAACTGATAGTTCCCATAGCTGACCCTCTGGGGGGCATTTCCAACATTCTGCAGAAAATAGACATGATAGTTGAGGAAAACCTACCCTCCAAAAGAGGAGGTGAATTTGTAAATTCCTTTATCTCCTATTTTTCTTTAATAAGAATGATTGTAGTATTGCAGGAACATTTGGGTCAAAACTAAGGATCCATGCTTCCAGGGACAGTCCATTCAGTTCCACTTTCTCCTTCTGGAAGACCAAAGGCTCCAAGGCAGAGTTGAATGTATTGAACTTTCTACCTGTTTTGCCTCAAACTACTATGTGTGTAGCCTTTTCACTAAATGTGTTCTGTTTTTAACCCATCTTCCAAGACATTGTTTTTGAGATGAGAAAGCTAACCTTTCCTTTTCTTCTGCAGGACCTTGAGGTACTAGGTACAGTTGACATATATTAGTTCAAACCCTCTATTTCTGAACACTGAGAAATAAACTGCAAGTTAAGCATGGTTAGGATCCAAGCAACCCATGCTTCTTATCATGCATCAAGATGCATCAACCTCTTATGTGAAACTAAAGAGAACAAGCAACTTTTTTTAAAAAAGAAATTAAGCATCCATCAATCACCCTCTTGGGGTTTAATGCTACACTGTTGGCTAACATGAGCTATTGAAAATATCTCTAATTGGCCTTCAAATATGACAAATATTTTCTTTGACTTACTTTATATTTCACTAGGTAGTTATGTACAGAAATGGCCCTTACCATGCAGGGAAAACATATGTTCTCCACCTCTTGGTACATTATCAATGCCAGCACTTTTACAGGTCTTAAGAGCTAGCCAGTTGAAGTTATTAGTCAGTCATTAGCTTTAACAACATAATTAAAGTGCAAAGAAAGAGAAAACAGGTCCTTTTTTCATTGTCAGCATCAACATATTTCATGCCTCTAAGAGAAAGTGTCAGGTGCAATAGGTTGATATAACAGCAACTCTATTTTCTCTTCCTTTTAAAGCAGAGGTCTCCCTGAGAAGATAAGAGGGAGGTAAACATGAGCTAGCCCTATGTCTTCAACAACTGACAATCCTGGGGAAAGCCAGGCCACTTCCCCAACCCCAGGTAGCAGGACTAACCCCTGCAGTGGTTTTGTGATATAGGACCTGTTGAGTGGTTGGGCCCACTGTGACAAGATTTTCACTCAGAACCATCTCAAAATCATTTTTTTAAACAAAGAGGATTAGGGGGAAACTGTCTACCAACAGTAACAGTAATGGATATATGAGTTTTAACAAAGAAAATCCCACTAAATATTTTTTTAAAAATACAACCAATGTTAATAGTGAGCTATTAACCAATGTTAATAGTGAGCTATGAATGGTTTGTATAAATCAGAATGGATTCTCACAGTTTTAGAAGGCAGGAGAAGAAAGCAATCATAATAAGGTGCAGAGATGATTTTCAGGCTTATCTGTTCACTAAGCATTGAACCCACTCTTCCCAAAAGCACTTTGTGACTTTCTAACTTATTCCACAGTTTTGTCGGTGAGGTGTACAGGCACCTTTACAAAAACGCTGCACCTACCTCTTCAAGGGTGTTGGCTTCTGGTGCACCATGAGCCTCAGAAGGAAGCCTCCACCCCACCCACCTCAAGCAGCCACTAGCTGGAATGCTGTGAGGTACAATCTAATTGATAATGTTACATACAAGTTCATTTTCAACACTTTTCTCCTGTCTTGTCACCTAAACATTAAAAAGCAGCTTCAGAACATGCCATTCCTCCAACATAAATAGGTATAATGCACTGAAGACCATGCACATGCTGTGGACCGAAACTGCTTATGTGTCAGCCCATCCCTATGAAAGCAGCCTTGGCTTTCCTGTAAAGCTCGTCATGAAGGAACCTAATGGAAGCAGTTTAGTCCAAGAGGAGCGGTAGGTGGACTCAGGCTACTAAAGTGCCAGAGAAATGTTGCAGGTCTTGGCCAGGGATTCTTTGCCCCTAAGTTCTAACAGAAAATGGGGCAGTGTTTGAAATTTACCTTCTTACCTATTTCATTAAAATGCCCCATCTTACAACCCCTTAGACAAAATGTGCTCTCTGCTTGATTAAACATGACTCTTTTCACTTTCCCACTCAAGTCTGAAGCATCTGCCATTGATGCCCCAGCATCTGGGCACCCCTGACCGGAGACAGATTTTGAGTTCAGTTCTGTCCTCTTTGGTGGACAAAGGAGACTGGCTTCATCTCCCTCCATCCTCGCTGCATGGCAGAAGGCGTGGCATGCACAGTACTGTCCGTCCTGCTTTCCATGAAAATTCCATGAACTCAGGGGCAAAGTTGTATCTTCAAGCAGGGAGCCGGGGTTCAATTTTTAGTGACAGCTCATACAGCGTATCTTCATCTATGATGAGGGTTTTGTCAAGTAAATACTGAGTGACCTGGAGGAGAAGGAAAACCCTAGCATTTAGTTCTTTCAGAACACCAGCTTATATATATTCTGAATGGAATCTACCATAATTCAACGTTTCCCTGAAACATCAACAAATTTTATATAAATAAAAACTATCAGGAATATAGTCTCATTGTAAAAAAAAATAGAAATAAAAATACAACACCTCTGTCTCTACCTCCAGGTACTTCCCTGGAGAGGCACCATTAATTTTGTTTGTTTTGTATTTTCCCAGATGTTTTTCTATGTCTTTTTATATGATATATTGTAATATATATTATTGTGTATATATATATACAATATACTATATATGTGTATGTGTACACACACATACACACATCATTATATTCCCCAACCATCATCTTCACCTTTTGTGCTTGTCTGTTTTTCTATGTCTTTTTAGACATTATATGTATTCACAGAAGCCTTTTTTCTCCTCATACTCTTAAGTGGTACTATAACTGTAGATTTTACTTTGTTTTCTTCTTTTATCTGAGTCACAGATAAAAGCTACTCCCTCCTGTCAGTATATATAACTTTAGTGGCTGCAGTTTTTAAATAATTTGATATATCAGAGTTTATGGAAGCATCTCATTTGGCTTGCTTCCTCATGCTCACATGTGAATGTTCTTCTAGAGTAAATATTACCCCCCCAAAAAGAAAAGCAATGACACTAGAAATGAAAATGATAGGCTTGTGGTATTTCATGAAAATATTTTTATAGAGCTATAATTTATGTAAGTAAAATTAGTAGTTTGATGAGTTTTGGCAAATGTATACACCCATGCAAAATATATATATGTGTGTGTGTGTGTGTGTGTGTGTGTGTGTGTGTGTCAAGATAGAACAGCTTTATTATCCCAGAAGTTACATATCAGTCAATCCTGCTTCCAGGAGCAATCACTTCTCTCATTTCTTCCACTGCATATTGATTTTGTTTGCTTTAGAAATTCATATAAATGGACTGAGAAAGTCTGTATTCATTTGTCTAGTTCCTTTCACTCTATAGGTTTTGTGACTCATTCATGTTGTGGTATGTATCAGTAATTTGTGCTTTTTTATTGTTGAGTAGTATTCCTTGGTCCAAGTATGCCACATCTTGTTTATATATTTATCTGTTGATGACTAAGATACTTCCAACTTTTGGCCATTATTTAAAAATGCTATCGGCATTTTACATAAGACTTTTGATGGGCATGTTTTTATTTCTACCTTGAATAAATATCTAGGTGAGAAATTGCTGAATCATAAGACAGATAAATATTCATTTTAATTGTCCATTTTTGTTTCTTTTGTGAATTACCTATTGATAGCTCGTCAGTTTTTCTATTGAGTTTTTTATGCTTTTATTATCAATATAAAGAAATATTTTTATCTTACTCTTCATATCATATGTTACAAATATTCTTTCCTAGTCTATTGCTTGCTGTTTTGACTTTTAAAATAATTACCCTTGTCATAGAGAAGTTCTGAATTTTGATATGGAAAACATCAATAATTTTTCCTTTACTGATTTTTTTTATTCTGTGTTTGAGAAGATCTTTCAAATCCAAAGGTCTTGAATATTTTTATTCAGGTTATATGATTATTTCCTTTTTATATTCAAGAAATGGACTCATCTGGAATTTATTTTTGTGAATGCCATTAGATGAAGAACCAGTACCACTGCTGAATGTTCAGTTTCTGGCAGGCTTGAAATGCTTTCCTCATCCCATATTCAGTTTCTGGTAGATAAAATCTGTATATGGACTTCATTCTCTTCCACTGAATTTATATTTCTGTGCCAATATTATTCACTATAGCATTAAGATATATCTCTTCTTGGTATAGAAATTCTTCCCAAGGAAATTCAGTCCTCATCTGCTTTTTGCCTTAGTTCAATTATAAGTTTCAGTATAAATTTCTCAAGTTCCACGAAAAACCCCAATGATATTTCAATTAGAATCTCAATAAATTTATATATTAAGTATCTACTAAAGATAATAGATAGCTTTATAATAGCAAGTATTCTGATTCATGAGTATGATTCTCTAATCAGTACTTTTTTATGTCTTTCAACTCATAAAGACCTTATTTATTTCTTGTTCTGCTTACCCCTAGATAATTACAGCTTTTTTTGCAACTTGGATGAGAAGTTTTTCTATTATATTTCAATAAATTACTACCATACTGAATGTTATTGCTTTTTAAATATCAAGTTGCTAGATTTCCCTAAAGATTTTGTCAGTTTTGATTTCTTAGGTAGTTGATCAAATCATCTGTGTATAATAGCATTTAATCTTTCCTTTCACATTTTTATACTTTTAGCTTTTTTTTTTTTTGCTTCATTGCCATAGCTAGTTCTTTCCAGTCAAACCTGAATACTAATAGTGATTGTGATAACCTTGTATTATTCCCAACTTGGATTAATTAATTCAAGAAATATTTATTACTGACTATGACTATACTATACAAGACTCTGGCTTATAACCAAACAGACAGTATTCTGGTCCTCATGGATGTTACATGTGTATACATTATCACATAAATAAATGTAAGACTGTAACTCTGGGAATTGCTACAATGAGAAGTACGGATTGCAATACAATTTAGAGCATGGGATAGGGAAAGTAGGGAAGATATTCCTGAGGAAGCCATACTTGTGTACAAGTTAACCATAATGGGGAAGGAAGGGCACCCAGACAAAGGGAAAACACATATAAAGGACTTATGGATGAAAGAAATAGGACAAAACACAAAAGGCTATTAAGGAAAAGGGTTTCTTTCAGTGTTGGAGTAGAAACTTACATATAAACACATATATGTGGAGGGAGGAGAGGTTAGAATAATTTGTAGAATAGAATAGAGCAATAGAATAGAATAGAATAGAATAGAATAGAATAGAATAGAATAGAATAGAATAGAATAGAATACAATACAATACAATACAATACAATACAATAGGGCAATAGAATGGAGTTAGAGGTATCAGGATGCATTCATGTTTTGCCTAATATAGTATAGTTAAATTTATGTTTATAAATATGTGTAGATGCATACATTAGTTATTATACATACATATTAGTATGTATACATATTAGTTAGTATACATATGCAAATTTCTATACTCAGTCAAAATTAAAATAATTTACTAAATTATTGTTTAATAAATTAATGTATTAAAATCATTAATTTTGTTTTAATAAATTATTAACTTATTTTAAAATAAATTAAATAATTCATTACATTAGTTTATTACTTAAAAGAAATAAAATGTAGTATCAACAAACATGTCTAGTGGCCATAATTGGATTCACACACTAATCGCCAGCAAAAAAGAACTAGAGAGCTTCTGGCATAAATAGCTGATTCTAGAATTAGGCCAAAAATATATGATGTGAGTCTAGAACATATTATAATGACTGAAAATAAGGAAAAGTAAAGGTTGTAGGTAGAAGAGAAGGGAAGAAAGACAAAAGGGAAGGAGGGAAGGAGGGAGGGAGGGAGGGAGAGTTGGAGGGTCCCATATCTATGGAGGCTTGTCAGAGGATACAATTGAAAGAGTACACAATGGTCCACATAGAACAATTTCAGCAATAAAATTAAGTTTTACTGCATTATAACCCAAAGCATACAATAAATATTCATGAGTCCATACTGATAGAAATAAGTAATTAAGTAGGGGAAAAACCTGTATGCAGTAGAGTTCCAAATAATTTATGTAGATATTTTTCCCTCAAGGAAGTGGGACCATAAATCCTCACTCTTTATGTGTGAACTGAACATGATACCTTCTTCCACAGGAAACAGTATGGAAAGGGAGGAAATCAGAGTAATCTTATGATGGAGAAGGCCAACAAACACCACCTCTGTGATACAAGTTAACTAAGCAGTCATAAATTCTGTTGACAGAATGCCCTGTTGATAGGATGAAATGAGAATGGCACTTTACTTGTGGTCATCCTCCCAAAGAAACATAATATAATATATTCATCAGAAAGTTATTAGACAAATCCTGACAGTAAGTGATCCTACAGTATACCCTAAGCTTTCAAAGCTATTAAAAATAAGCTGCCCAGCCAACAGGAGTTCTAACAACTAATGTAAAGAGGTATCCTGAATGCAATTCTGAAACATGAAAAAAAAAATTAGCTAAAAGGTAAGGCAATATAAACAAGCTTTGATCTGTAGTGAATAACAATGTATGAGTATTTGTTTATTGCCTGTAAGATGTTGATAATGGAGAACACAGCTGTGAGTTATATTGGACTCCTCTGTAATACCTTCTCAATTTTTCTGTAAAGCAAAAAAAGGATCTTAAGAAAGGACAATTGTGACTGGGATTGAGAGTAGAAGGGAGTATATGATGTAAGATGAATATTGAGAGCTAAGATGAGGCTATATAATGAAAAATTACTTGGACACATCAAGATATTTTCTTCATCCCAAGAGTAACAAGAAACCAATAAGGTACTTTATGCAAGAGAGAGATATACTCTACTTTGTGTTTCAGAGGTATCTCTCTAGCTATAATTTCAGAGTGCATTATGGATTCTAGAGTGACTGCAAATAGACTAGGTTACAGGTAAACAGTCCAACGTAGCTTGGACCAGAGGAGGTAGTGGTGTGTCAACAGATTCACAAGAAATATAAGACGTAAAATCAATAGCACTTTATGAGAAATTGATGTTCTTTAAAATATATCAATCAGAGTTGTCAAAAATTTCAGTACTTTATTGGTCTGTCATGTGAGTTAATTTTTGGCATTATTGATCAACTCTATTGCTGTTTCTAATTCATTAATTTCCACTATTTCTTTATTAATAACCTTATAATCACACAGTCAATATTACCTTTGGCTGATGGTCTATTCGGTAGGAAGTCTGCTGAAACTGGCGTATCTCTCTGATGATGTGTGATATCTAAGAGAGAAACAACAAAGTTTTGGGTTTTTTGTTTTTTTGGGTTTTTTTTTTTTGGTCTGTCTATTGGGGGGTCCATCCCAGAGCAGTCAGTCTCTTCTTCCAAGGAAGTATTTGAAACCCTGTCAGTTCATTCTCCATGACCAGGACTTTCTTGCCCTTCACTGAACCAGTGAAATGCTAACAGCAAGCACTGAATTAGTAATCAGGGGAACAACTGGCCCTGGGTGACCTCAAGTTTGCGAGTGACATGCTGAAAACCAAGTGATCCAGGATGAAGACTTTGGCATTTGCCTATCACTTACTTGCCAGTCTTATCATCCCCACCCAGAGTGCCCAAATTGCAAGCGGCAATAGTGTCACCAAAAATCTCTGCAATCAGCCAACATCAGGTATTAGAACCAGTTCCACCAATTCTTCCATCTCAAGATTAAAAATCAAATCATGACTCTTCCCTATAAGACACTGACATCATTAATATAGATTGATTATGAAATTATGACCTACCATTCTCATCTTGGAAAAATTGACAAGACCTTCCTCAGTAAAGTTAGGTGTTCCTTCTTCAATAAATGCCAAGTCTGTCAGGTACATCCCCAGATAAGGAACAGCTGGGGGGTTACAACTGCAAGACCAAGAGATACTGTTCTCATATTCATTCACACAAATGTTGGTTCCCCTCCACCCCTGGTATAAACAGAAAACAACTATGCTATTTCAAGCTTAAAAAATAAAGTCAATTCTTTTTTCAGAAGTACACTCAGAATATGCAGTCTTAAATATATCACATAATAAAATATAACACAAAATTACAGCCCATGCTTTAATATGTGTTTGAGACCATGGCATGTTCAAACAACAGATGTCTTTTAGACAAAAACATTTTCTAGCAGCACTTATTCTGGGGTATTTGTAAATTGGCCACACTTCTCTGAAAGGTAAAAGCACATGGGAAACCCCCGTGTCTTTATCCCATTTAAGTGTAAACATTCAACCTTAAAGAACTGGGTGGGAAAATCAGGGTGATTAGAGTTTGTAAGTTTTGTTTTGGCATTTAAATGAGTTAAAGGAGCTGTAGCCTTAACATTGTAAGTGTATCTGAAACAGCACCACCTTTAGTTTTCTGCATGTGACCATGCCCTTTGGAGGAGGGGTAGCACACTTGGTTCTCTCAGAGTCTGGAGCAAGGAGCATGATGGGCTTTTGATCCAGAGACTACTGAATTTGAGTTACCCTTAGATCACTTACTAAGCAATGCTGGGAAAACTCTTTAAGCTACAGTTTCCTTCTCTGTGAACAAAGACAATGTCTATTTCTTAAGACTGTTGTGAGGCTTAGAGAGATGTACTAACCACTCAGTATGAAACCTGTAATTCAGTGTAGCTATTCAGTGCATAGCTCTTGTAAGCTATTGTTGTTATTATTATTAATATTATTACTATGATTTTTTCACTCATGGCATCATGGGATTAAATTCTTCAGAATAAAAGTTCAATGTGGTAGATTATAAGAAAACCATACAATGAACAGTCTAGTCTCTCTCTGTTTTTCTTACAATCTGTGTGTTTATAAGTGTTTGTGTGTGTGTGTAGAGAGAATGATACAATAATAAAAAAATAAAAGTCCCCAAGTAGATAACAATTATCAATAAATACTGGAATATTCAAATTGAAAAATCATAGGAAATCGTACTTAGATTAGGAAATGCCAAATCAAAAAATGTTTATAGTAACTACTTGATTTATTATGGTGAAGTTTTCTTATACTTAGTACGCCACATGAATAAGCCTGTGCATAAGTCACAATATACACAATAATACAAATGAAGAGGGAAATCAAAAGAAAACCTCTAGGTGATATGGTTTTTTTCCATTTATTTTTATCTTCAAAGCAAAGAAGGAGATAGGCTACTATTCAAAATTTTAAGCCAATTTCAGATTCAAGAGTAATTTAATAATTAAGACAGACATACTTTTTAAGAGTTTCTCGGAGATTTTTAAATCTTCCTTCAGATGAAACAATCTTCTGAAGCTTGTCCATTAGAGCTTTCGTCTGGAAAGAAACAAATAACTTAGCATCCCATTAAAATTCTCCTGAGGTTTGATAAGAAAGTGAGTTGCCCAAAGATGTTTAATTCTCTCCTCAGCAATAGATGCTGGTATATTAGCCAAACAGTATGGTATGGTATGATTTCCAGAGTAGATTTGGGGCATTATGTTTACATTTGTTTTTAAGTATGAGGACCATGTAAAGAAGAGAACTGACTACATCACTCCTTTAGCCAAAAGGTGAAAAAAATGTAAAGATGAGAAAAAAATTTTTAATTCCAGGAAACATAAGGACTTAACTGAAAAGCATGTATTGAATATGGAATCTTGAAGAAGAGGTCTCATGGATAGGAGTTTTCCTGAGAAATCTTTATGAGTGTTAATTTCCAAGCCATCCAAGAACAACTCTGCTTCATATTGACCAACAGATACCCTCTATTCCAAATCCTTTCTCTTAGGATCTTCATCAATTTGTTTACAAAGTATAACTGATGTTTACCAAGAAATGAAATTGTTGATATTGGTCAGGAGTTTCTTCCAAGGACATAAGAGGAGAAGGTAGGTGACCCTTGAAGATGATGACCCATTCTCAGTAGTAGCTACACCCCATGAGGAGCACTTGAATAAGGTTCTCAGACTTCTCTGTCTCAGCCTGGACAGAGGCTGCACAGCCTCATGAGAGCTGTCAGAATGACTTAAAGAGTTCTCCAGGACTGGTCTTGGCAAATGAAAACTCTAGAAATACAAATTCTACCAACATAGTGTTCGAAGGTCTAGCTAAAGCAATGCAAGAAAAGGAAATAAATATAAGTTGCAAAGAAAAAAAATGAGTGTTCCTGTCTACAAGTGACATAGTTGTAAAAATTCTAAGGAATCTATTTTTAAAAATCTAGGGACTAACAAGTGAGCTCAACAATCTTTTTTTTTTTTTTTTTTTTTTTTTGAGACTAGATCTTGCTACATTGCCCAGGGTAGTCCCAATCCTGCAGACTCAAGCAATCCCCAGCCTGAGTCTCCCAGGTAGCTGGGATTACAGGCACCTGCCATCACACCTGGCAAACTCAACAATTTTGTATACATAAGGCCAATACACAAAATCACTCTTAGTTGCATATGCTAAAAATGAAGGTATTGAAACCAAAATTAAAGTCACAATAACATTTAAAATTTCTTCAGAGAATATTAAATATTTAGGAATAAAACTAACAAAATATATAGAAGATCTGTATTCCCAAAATTTCAAAATGATGATTTGAGAAATGGTGATATGTACTGTTTATGGACTAGAAGACCCAACATAGTACAGATGCTAATTCTCCCCCAAATTAATTTGTTTAATTATTAGTATTTAATTAATGAATTATAATTAATTCCAATGAAAATCTCAGTTTAGTGTTTTTAGACAGTTTTCAATTCTAAGATTTATATGGAAAGTCATAGCACCTTGAGCAGCTAAATTCATTCTGAAACAGAAAAAAAAAGAGGTATATAGAAAGAACTTGCAAATCTCAGGTTAAAAACCAAACAATTTAATTTCAAAATGACCTGAAATCATAAGCAGACATTTCTTTAAAGATGATGAACAAGCACATATAAGATGCTTAACATTATTGTTTTCAAATACAATTTAAAGCATGATGAGATACCAAAATGGTTTTAAATTACAGTGATAATGCCAAATGCTGGCAAGGATATAGAGGGAAGTACTACACGCATGACAAAAGAAAAGGTGAAGGTTGAGGCCTTTGTCTCTAGTTTTTGGCCCTAAGGTATTTGTGGTCCGACTTTGGGGGGGATAACTGATCTATTGACATCCTGATGTTCACTTGGAATCAGGTGTGTGCTCTCTAAATAGTTCAGGAAAGAATTGATTGTCAACCACATTGTTAGCAGTAGTCCCCCAAAATGTCATAATGAATATTTTGGATATGTTTTCTTTTCTAAATTAACCATTTAGAAATGCACACAAGTGGAATCAATTAGGTGGTAAGAACACAGTAATTACCCACATTGGCACCTTCCTTTGGCAACTGTGCCACTCCTTTCAGTTAATTATTTCCTAATTAGTAATGTTTATCTTGGATCTGGTCTCACATCTCTCCTCTCCCAGCAGCGGATATGCCATGTGCTGATGCTCACCTGCTTGGACACCTTAGCCCAGGTTTTCTTCAACCTATAGATGGCACT
The DNA here is from genome assembly GCA_004024945.1 of Uropsilus gracilis. Taxonomy (NCBI): domain Eukaryota; kingdom Metazoa; phylum Chordata; class Mammalia; order Eulipotyphla; family Talpidae; genus Uropsilus; species Uropsilus gracilis. The sequence continues at coordinate 68,372 of PVHY01001555.1, read as the reverse complement.
TCTGTTCAAGGCCGAGGTAATCTCCAGCACACCATTGTAGTTGTGCAGACACCGGCAAATGTCCGCCACTGCCACCCACTTCTCGATGGCATTGGCCCGGGAGCCAATGTCTGCATAATTCATGATCTGGGAGGCCACCAGGTTACTCATCTGAGACAAGGGAAGAGGCAGGAGAGGTGGTTAAGAGCCAAGACAGCAAACACAGGCAAAAGACCTGAATTCTCTGCAAGAATGTTGGGAAAACAGGGTGTCAAGACACAGGCCATAGTTAGCTATTCACTTTCTAGAGACTGAAATTTGCAGTAATAATAATAATAAGCTCATGAGCACCTGTTCATTCTTAGCTCAGAGAGAGGAGCTGTTTGGAATCAGCTTGTGGGGGAAAGATGTGCTATTGTAGTAAGTAATTCTGATGAGAGCTATTTCCAACAATCATTGAGGAAATGTAATAGAAAAAGCTAACCCCCATGGAAAGGCAACCTTTGCAGAATGGGTTTCACTTTTTGGAGTCTCTCCTTGGCCAAGCTCCTTGGCTCCCAACAGTGTGGAGATAATCACTCTGTTATCACAGATAAAGAAGATATATTGACTCCCCAGAAAATCAAATTCTACCTGATCAACTCTCAAATCCAAAAGTAGGTAAAGGAGAGGGAGGGGGAACATTTCCTCCTTGTTGGTTTTTGCCCACCAACAGTTAAAAGAATCTCTGTAATTTCAAGGCTAAATATGTAATTTTATTCATTAAAGTAGAGAGAAAAAAATGTAGTTTGAAGAGCTCAGCACAGTAGGGAAAGGCAAGGGGTAGAATTGGGTTGTAACAAAGAGAAATGGGGTCTGTGATCTTATATCCTTAGAGTAGTGGATCCATACCTCTAATGTAGTATCCATACTTTAGAACTCATAGTGCATCAGATGTAGCAATATGACTATTCATTCTGAAAAACCTACTTTGTCTTAAAGGCCTAATATGAACCATATATGCTTTCAGGCAGTGGGAATAGGGACAAATGATGTCCCTGAATGAAAAGCACTCTGAGCCTAGTAGGATAGAAAGTTAAAGGGAGGCAGACCTAAGAAAGTGAATGCCACACAGCACACTGCAGAATTCAGTCTGTGTGGAGGCAGTTCTGGGTACATGACGTAGCACAGAGGCAGCTTCTGGGAAGAGGCAGTGCCTGTACTGAGTCCTAGTGGATGAGTAAGAGTTAGCCACTGCTTCCCATCAAAAAAGAAGAGCATTTGCACAAAGGCAGAGGCAGAAGGCAGGTTGTGATGGGGTACCTAGCAGTTCCTAAGGAGCACAGGAGCTGAGAGATAGGATGACAGGTGGGCTGGGCTCTTGTAGGTCAAATTGAGCAGTTGAGACTGTATCCTGAAGGTGAGGCAAAGCCACTGACTAATTTTTGTCCAAGAAAGTGATATCATTAAACTGTATTTCTGTGACATACGTGAAGAATGAGGTGTAAGGTAGAGAGATGGTGGGGCAAAGAGTGGTTTAGGAGGTCATAAGTGAAAGGATGAAAGGCAAAATCAAAGCTACATGAGGGAAGGAGGGAAAAAGAATGGCTGAGACATATCTACATTTAGCGTTCATTAATGTGGGGTGTATGTGAGTGGGGAGGGTCAGGGAGAAGTGGGAGTCAATGATCTCTAGATTGATCTCTAGTCAATAACCTGGATTTTTCAGAGTATGCAGAGGCATACTCTGTTCTCAAGACTGAGAACAGACAACAAGATGAAGAAACAGGTTTGGTTCGGAGATAATGATGATCAAGTTCCATCTGCAACCTGAGAGCACAAAGTGTATGGCCTAACAAAGGCATGTGGTCTGAAATCTAGGACTAAACTTCCAATTTGATTATTCATTATATACAAAGGATTGACCAATGTAGGCTGTAGAGGTCTATTTCCACAGTAGGGACTCTACTTCTCAGAGGGTGGCTTAGATGTGTCATGTGGTCATCCTTTATGTAGCAGTGACATTGATGCTCATGCTATGGTGTTCGCCCAGCACATTTGCACTGTGCCTGTGCCCTGTGCAGAGAACTGTTTTGTGAATCTGCACCACTGTTTTTGGCTTTCTGTTTTCAATTTTTTTTTGAAACTAGATCTTGCTATATTGCCCGGGGAACTGCAGCCTCACATTGCCTAGGATACCACGGACTCAAGCGATTCCCAGCCTCAGCCTCCCAGGTAGCTGGAATTACAGGTGCATACCACCATGCCCAGCTATTTTTGGGGACTAGGTATCGCTATGTTGCCCCAGGTGGGTCTCAAACCTGCAGACTCAAGCGATTCCTAGTACTGGTCTCCCTCTATTGGCTGGGATTAAAGGCATGCACCACCACGCCCAGCCCCTGTTTTCAATTATTTTATTTATTTATTTATTTATTTATTTGTTTGTTTGTTTGTTTGTTTGTTTATTTAGTGGGAAGAAAACAAGTTACAGATAAGTATAAATATTACAACACATAATTACAAAATTATAAACCATGCAAAATAATATACTATTTACTGATGTGTGATTTAAAAGTTTCAAATACCACAGAATGACAAACATCAAATCCACTGTACTGATTATTATTTCTGGGAATGTATAATGGGGACTAGGATAGAAGAGATATCCACAGAGAATGTCAACTATCTCTGTGATAGCTTTTTTTTTAATTTAATTTTTTAGAAAATTTTGCATATATATGTGTATGCATATTTATATTACATTATTGTGTACCCCAGGGCTCTCTCAGTTCCCTAACACCTGTTAATCATCCTGCTCTTTTGTGCCCTTTGCATCCCCCACCTTCTTCCACTTCCTCCTCTTTTGCTCCATTGTTCAGTCCCATTGGTTGTTTCTAATTTTTCTTATTCATTTGTTTGGTTTTTCCCTATATCCATCATATAAGTGAGACCATCATGTATTTATTTTTTCCTTTTTGGCTCATTTCTGCTAATATGAGACCTTCTAGTTCCATCCATGTTGCTGTGAATGACATATGTTTGTCCTCCATGATAGATGTGTAGTATTCCATTGTGTACTTACACCACATTTTTTTCAGTCAATCAAAAAAAATGAAGGAAAACATAAACAGCTGGGACTATATAAAACTAAAAAGTTTCTGTATAACAAAAGAGACAATAAACAAAACAAAAGAAACCCAACCTACTGGGAGAAAATTTTTGCCCTTGAGACAAGTGACAAGAGACTGATAACAAAGATCCACAAAGAGCTCCTATAGTTAAACAAAAACAAAGCAAAAAACCCAGTCAAATTATGGGGAGAAGAACTAAAGAGACACTTCACCAAAGAGGAGATACAGAGGGCTACTAGGCATATGAAAGAATGTTCCACATCACTAATAATCAGGGAAATGCAAATTAAAACCACACTGCGATACCATCTTACACCAGTAAGAATGGCCCATATAAATAAAATGGACAACAAGTGTTGGCACAGATCTAGAGAAAAAGGAACTCTCTTACACTGCTGGTGGGAGTGCAAACTGGTCCAGCCACTATGGAAGACTGTGTGGAGGACCCTCAAACAATTGAAAGTGGAATTACCATTTGACCCAACAATCCCACTACCAGGAATCTACCCAGAGGACATGAAAACACTAATTCAAAAGGACACCTGTACGTGCATGTTTATTGCAGCTCTGTTTACAATTGCCAAGACTTGGAAACAAACAAATTGCCCCAAAACCAACACTTGGCTGTTTTTAATTTTTTAAATTGATTGCACACACACATATATTTTTACATTGTTGTATACCCCAAGGTTGTCCCAATACCTTATCACCTGTGAACCATCAACTTAATCTCTTGTGCTCATCCCTCCCCTGATTTCACCCTCCCCTCCCTTGATTTATGCTTTAGTTCTGCTTTCAGGTTTTTAGTTTTAACTTTATCCTTTTGTTTGTTTGTTTGCCCTACATCCCACATATAAGTTAGGCCATCTGGTATTTTTCTTTCTGGCTTCTGCTAGCATGATTCCTTCTAGTTCCATCCATGTTGCCACAAATGACCTAAGACTGTCTTTTTGATTGCTGAGTAATAATCCATTGTGTAAATATACCACAAGTTTCTGATCTGTTAGTTGTTTTGGGACATTTGGGTTATTTACATATCCTGGCGATTGCAAACAGTGTTACAATAAACATAGGCGTACAGGTGTCCTTTTCAATTAATGTTTTGGTATCCTTTGGGTAGATTCTCAGAAGTGGAATTGCTATATTAAATGGTAGTTCCATTTTCAGCAGTTTGAGGATCCTCCACATATCCTTCCATAGTGGCTGGACCAATCTGCATTCCTACCAGTTGCGTAATAGAGTTTCTTTTTCTCTACAGCCATACCAACACTTATTGCCTATTTTTTTTGTTGTGATTCTTAAAGAGTGAGGCAGTATCTCATTGTGCTTTTGATTTGCCTTTCTCTGATTATAAGTGATATTGAGCATTTTTTCATATGCCTGTTGGCCATTTGTATTTTCTCTTTGATAGTATCTTTTTAGCTCTTTTTTTGTTTTGTATTTTGATACTGAATGGTTTACTGATTGATCTAAGGGGTTCCTGGTAGTATTTTTTTAAACACTAGCATGATTCTTTTTACTATAGTACATTATTCCTTTAACAATGCTATTTATTGTAGTGTAAATAACATTATCATTTATTCCTTTACAAAGCCTTCCCTTTGGGACCAAAGATACTCCTGCATATGCAGTTCCACCACAGGACTAAGAACTCAGTCAATCAGGAAAACTAACTCAGTCTTCCTGCTAGAGAAAAGCAGTGGGTATTTGGGCCACAGCGATTCAACAGTGATGCTCAAAGTGTTCCCTTCTAGCACTAGTATGTGAACTGAAGGTTCAGCAATGATGAACAAAAGGGCATCAACTCAAGATTACCTCCACTGGTACCATCAGTGACCAGTGATACAAATGCCTTTGGTTCTGTTAGAACTAAACTATGACCAGGAAGTCATGCTGATTATGATATGAACAGCAGCATAAACTACACATTTGTGAGAACTTACCAGACTCTGGTTCCATCAAAAGCAAACTTCTTAATATCTGTAAAGTAACTGGAAATGATTCTATCATTGAGAAACTTAAGCTTGTCTTTAACCTCCATCAGTTATGTTTATAAGTAGATGGCAGATTTACTTTATTCTAGAGGAATCTTAAGACATTGATATTATTCTTCTTAATACACCCAAGGTTTTATTTTATGGTTACTCACATCATTGAAATGTTGGCTTGTTTTCATAATGTATGGTGTTCTTTCATTTTTATCCAATTTCATCCATCCCTGCCCAAGAAACTCTCTGAAAGTTCAAAGCCAAACATAAAACAAATTAATTTTTTTTCACATGATGACTCGGATGCTGAATAATTACTATTAATATTCTATACATTAAGCTTGTCAGGGTGTGACTCCTACTACTGGTAACTATTTCAGATAACTTTAGCTCAACTCTAGCATTTCACCACATGGTGGCACAAAGATTGTTCACTATCCAGTTTTCTCTTATGAATGTTTAGAACTTTGTCTCTTTTAAGAACATTATCAGGCCTTCAGCAGTTGGAAAACAAAGACCAACAGAAGAAGAATAAAGAGGTTAAATACTAGTTCAGAAATCAGGGACTATTTTCCCAGGATCCACTTTAAAAAAACAAACAAACAAACAACACCTTAACAGAAGGCCTGAACCACCAGCACAACCAAAACTGTCAATCAAGAACAGCTTATTTTCCTCCACTTTGTTCTGATATTCTCCAGGACCATGTCAATTCCATGAGAAGAGTGTTTCCTTTGTTCTCTCTAGAGCCAGAAAAACAAGTGCTTCTCAGCAAACCCCTAGCTACCATGGAACGGTGAGCTTGTGTGAGGAAGGCCGTGGCAGCAGCATGGGTATGGCGGGAGGTCTACTGCCCCAAGGACACCCTGTCCCTTCACTTCACGCATGGGCAGGTCACCAGATTCCAGCAAGCAATGGACAATCAAGATAGGTCATATTGAAATCATGAAATTAGTCAGAAAAAAAACACCAAAAAACCTTGACATGAAATTACTCTGAAATCATCTTAAAACAGACAAGTTGCCTGAAACCCTGAGCCAAGTCCTTTATCCGATGTCAGCATAGCTCTTCCTGTGCTGCAGAGTTGCTGCACACCACGGTGTGCCAGTGCACACCAAGGCGTGCCAGTGGGTGTTCACACTGACATAGAGGAGAGGGGGGCTGGAGGAGAAGTGAGCACACCCGAGACAGTCATGAAAACTGGGACTTTGCTCTTTCTCCTACGGAGGTCATGCTCTTCTCCCTCCAGACTTCCCACTGCCCTAGAGAGTAGCCAGGAGGGGTCAGGGACAGACAGGGAAGTGGCAGAGGGGAGAGTTACTGTGGTTCCCAATTTAAGTCTTCAAATAGTCACTGAATGTATTTGTGTGGCCAGCAGGTTACACTCTATCTGCCCAGAACCCTCCATCTTCCTGGCGAGGTCGACCGAAAGAAGGGGAGGGAAAGGAGATAAATGCAGAAAAGACAAATCTGTAGGTGCATCTTCAGGCTCTGCCCTGAGGTCTCTCCAGTAAAGCTGTGGCTCTGACCACTCACCCTGCAAAACCCCCCCACCACCACCACCACCATGCACTGCCTCTTTTCGTATGTATGGGTCACATTCACCTCTCTTTCTTAGCACCATCTTGGCTTTCAGTTGAGTTACTGATTCACACAAGATATGTGTCAACAGTTGCCATATATCAAACAAGGGCTTTGTTTGTGGGTTGAACAAATATGATAGTAGGAAGGATACTGAAAGTGCTCCCCTTACTCCACACATGAGGACGCTAAAAGTCAGTTGTGATGAGTCTCCACTTGGCTGTACTTGTTTTCTGGACGTGGGCGACAGACTATATAGCAGGATTTATGGGTGTTACCCACCACCAGTGTTTTCAAATTGTAATTATTATGAAAATAATAATACACTATTATGATAAATGTTATTATAAGATATTAAACATTATCATTAAATAACTCCAAAATTATCTGGAACTTCATTGAAAATATAGTTTTCTTGTGCCTTACATCTATTGAAATCAGGATCTCTAAGGCAGGTATCTAGGAGCAGATACTTAAACACATCTCCCAAGTGATTTTAGGCCCACAAGAGTTTGAGAAGCACTGTTATGTCTGTAGTGAGATTCCTGTAATGTCAGGATATATGAGCACAAAGAAATTCGCATTCTGTGGTAACCATGCTAATACAGAATCACCAGTACACAGGGCATCACAAACAAGCATAGTGTTAATCTCCAATAATTCCAAATCAGTATTTCCAACACCAACTGGAAGCAAAAGACACTCAAGTGTGCCCAAGCCATCTTAAAATTAAGACTTACACCTGCGCACATGCATCTCTCTTAGTCAAGTCTAACATCAACTAGCCCTGCCCAGAAGGGCTGCAGCTGGGGGGTGGGGGCAGCACTCACTCATAGGGAATACTCCTGAAAATGATGTGGTCCAACAGCGTGATCTGCTCGGCCAGCTCCATGGCTGACAAGGACTCAAAGCACTCAGCCTTCGGATAGTCCATCTGTAAGAGAAGAGGGCAGGGAGCAAGCTCCCACTAAAATAGTGCAGCTGTTGAAGTACAAAGTCCATCACAGTCTAGCTATGAGAGAATACAAAGAAAGCTCAGAAATATCAGCCAAAATTAATGTTGTGCCCCATGGCTAGACTCCAAGCCAAGTTTGGCTCTCACAGAGTTTTGATGACAGAACTTAGGGTTAAACAGTCATTCATCAGGCCAGGCATATTGTCTGCCTTTGAGAAACAGTTTGTACATAACTGTGTTTGGTAAGACTGTAGCTGAACTTACCAACTGAATTATATCCTCTAGTTTTAGGTGAATGTCATCTTGATCATCTTGTGAAAGGACCCTAAAAAAAAAAATCATAATTTCGCCATGTAAGGAAAATAGTTATTCCAGGAATGAAACAATAAAATGCAGGTTGGTTTCCCTGGGTGGGGAGATGAAGGGCATGGTCCAAGGCTGTGCCAGGAGCTGGGGGCTGAGGCGATGAACTGGAGACCAGAAGTCACAAGGACAGAAAATCACATGTTAAGCACACAGGAGAGTCATCAAGAGCACTGAATTATAGCAGAAGCCAACTTATTACAACAGAAGGTTGTAAAAACTAAAAAATACCTACCATCAAAGTGAACCCGAGGGTGACTGGGTAGGCTTGGCATTTCCAAGAGGATCCTGTGAATTTTGGCCTCTTGCATTCCTATCAGCCAGGGAACCTAGTAAGCTGAAATGCCCAGTCATGATCCTCTAGCCTTTCCTAGCCCTTCCCTGCAAATGCTGAGTTGCCTCCTGCCCAGAGATGGAGAGCAGACAGGGAGGTCCCAGCAAGTAGGAGTTAGAACAATGCCAGGCTGATGCCACAACCACGCTCTTTCCGCTTGCTTCGCAGATGGTCCTTCCTGAGACCCATTTGGTGCTGTCTCCTCACACATGTCGTGATTCAGTTAGCCATAAATATTTGTTGGGATAAGTGATGGATGAATGAATAAATGCATACCTAAGCTAATTAATACTCAAATGGGCACGGATTTCAGAGTAGGAGTGATACTTCATGCCTAACACAAGTTCAGAGTCCGGGAGGATTATGCTGCAAATATAGCTTACCATCTGGGCCCAGAAAGCATTTTAAGTTTTCCAAAATGAAGGCAAATCACATATTAAAAGTATTAAACAGTTCCTAGTCTGAAACCAGTCTGTTTCCTGGAACTAGAAACTAGAAACTAGTCTGTTTCCTGGAAGAAGCTAATTTTAAAATAACGATATGATGTTCTGTTGTATTTTGATTAAATAGAAACTATCCTTCTCAAAAACACACAATCAACTGAGATTGGTTACTGTCTGACCACTACATAACTGAGATATATATATATATATATATATATATATATATATGACATATATTCTCACATATATTCTCTCCTGGGCCATAAGAAATCCCTTCAATTAAGTACTGTTATTTTCATTTTACAGATGAGGAAACAAGAGTTCTGAAAAGGAACTACCTCACTCAGTGTCAACCCCGTTGTTTGCTTTCCTGTTATATTTGGTGCTTTTATTAAACATGTGTTTGGGAGATATCTCTCCCAGGGTTCAGTGACATTAAGAAATGTCAATTTCATTTCTTCTGTCTTTCCTCTTACTAAAGCTCTTGGCAGGGAGAAGAATCCTTTTAGATTATATGATTAGCAGTCTTCTCAGTAATTAGCCATATCATTTGTGAGCAGAAAGAACCAGTCATCATGATGAAGGGCAGATAAAGTGAGGAAAAAATAGGTAAATATAGCATTTTCTCCAAAGATGATCAGGTTACAAGTAGGGAACAAAAAGTGACTCCCCTAATGTATACTGTGGGAAATCTCTTTTTTTATGAGGCTGAGCAATCGCCCTCTATTAAAGATGGTCAAGAAGCTTCTATCAAATGTTCAAATGATGATCTCATCTTAATGTTCCAAGGCACATCCTCATCCCATTATCTAAGTTTTCTTTCTTCACAGGAGCCTCTTGATACTATTTGAATTTTAAATAAGGTAGGGAGCACTTTTTATGATCTGAACCATTCCAGTTGACCATCCAGGAAGTCAATCACTGTTTCTTTTTACTTTGTCATCTCACTTGTCTACAAAAACTACATTGCCTAGATTCTTAAGTCAGTTAGTTGGCAATGAACAAATGATGGTATTCCTTCACATCAACGGTTATATCTAAGTCATGCTTCTTATTCTACTTTCTAATCATTCTGACATGAACTTTTAAAATATAAACATATAAGTTTCATATATACTAATATAATTATTTGATATGGCAAGATAAACTAATGTATCATTAATCTATCATTTATTTCTCCTATCATAATCTCAAAACACAGAGCAGGAGCCCTTTAATCTCTTAGTGGAGAGAATGACTCAGCAGGAGAAATTCAGTCACAGTTCAGTAGTTTATTTGCACCAAGATTTTCTTTTTGGCACAAACCTATTCACTGGCTTTGGATAGTTAAGTCAGTGGCTTAACTTACCCAGGTGACCCAAACTAGCATTTAGGGTCTGAGTACACAGTAGGGTCTGAGTACACAGTAGGATAGTGATTCCACTGGTTCCTATAATCAGGGACTAAACAAAGATTTTCATTCTATTTTTGCCTAACGGGAAGAAAGATGGTCAAAATGGGAGAGTGGATGGAGTTGTGTAACATGTATTCTCTGCTTAGTTCCATGGGTGGATTCTGAATTCTTGGTAAACTATTTGGAAGCAGAAGCCAAAGGAGTTATTTGCACAACTCAGGGTTGTGAGGCTGCCCAGGTGGAACAGGGGGAGGGAAAGTGACATCTTTCTTCACTTTTTGGTAGGGAAATGGTAACTGTAGAAGAGTGTCAGGCTACATTCTTGTCAGAAACTGTGGCATTCATAGGCGAGACTGATAAGGATTCTTTTTTCTCCAGGCCCAGGGAATTGTGAGCATGAATAAAGATACTGGCAAAAATGGTCCATTTTTTTCCTCTAGTGCACAATGCTTGAAATTGTTAGAACATTTTGGGAAGATTTTGCAAGGGACTAGTAAGTAGATCCCTGGATGGATATTGGTGGCAACCTATCAGTGAATTGTTTTTGTGTTTTGTTGTTTTGTTGTTTTTTTTTTTTTTTTTACTTTTATTTTTAACAATATAGCAGCAAGTAGAATATGACTATGGGGGTATTTTTTTTTTGGACAATAACTTTATTGTGCTATAACTACATACTAAAGACGATCTTGGCGAAAGGCTGAGACATGAGTACATAAAAAACAATACACCCATGTAAGTGTTCATTTGAATAATTTTTTAAAAATTGTGTTTACACTGTTATACAATGTGGAAGTGGGTGATAATGCTATAGCTAGAATTTTAGACATTGTAATGTTATCATATTTTTTATATAGACAACACGATGAAGAAGAGTTGAAACTAAGAGCTAGCCTGGTTTTACAAGGATCTCCTTGTGTGCAGAAAGCTTCCTGTGAGCTACCGCTGGTACTTTATAGTAACAGCAATAATAACATAACAATAACTGTGTAGTATTATTAGCATTATTTATGTTACAGGCACTGTGTATTAACTACCTTATACATATTTATATTGAGTGATCTTCACAACAGTCTTAAAACGTAGACATTACTAGTACCACTTCATTTTATAAATAAAGTCTCTGAGGCTTAGATGAGTTAAGAAACTTGACAGATGTAAGTGGTTGATCCAAGATTTAAACATATGGATTCCTGTATAAGTTAAAATCAGACTCCACTTGATGTTATACTCCCAGGGCACCATCTATTGATATTTCTATTCCTTATAGGTCTTACATCTCTAATTCTCAAGTTATTTATTCAGTAAAGAGAATTAGCACATCTTAATCCTGTTGAATAATAAAGACCTGGGATGGTCTTTTGAGCAAATCCTGCAAATGTAATGCTCCATGAAGAATTATCATTACTTAGTATTTTGGCAAATAGAATTAATCAACCGAATTCTCAGCTCACCTACTAACAAGGTAAAATTCTCAGGACTGACTAATGATGTCTGGCATGAGTTTTAGGGGAGAAGTGCAACATGAGGACTTCATATTGGTCCATCCTAGTAATCTTTCTCAGTATGAATACCTTAATTTTTCTGACTGCTATTCAGTCAAATGTAGCTTTTAAATATCTGTGCTTTAATAAAAAGAGTCAACTTTTTATAAGAATACACAATTATGTAGGATGGAGGCCCCCTTCAACACTAATGAATGAGGGAATTCAGAAATGAGTACAAGTAGTTAACTAGAATTAGGGAGGCCCCAAACCCAGATGGTCCAAACCCATTCATCAAATTGAGTAAAGAATAATTGGGCAGAGTCAGGGTGCCCCCCCCACCCAGTAAACTGAATATTCAGAACACCAACACAACAACTCAGTGTTAAAGCAACAGACCAAAGCTCATTTTGAGAAAGCAGACCAGGTAAGCTGGGAGACTCAGAGGCCTCAGTAACCTAGGGGGCCCACAGGCCCCAACCAATTAGCAAGAAACAATACTGCCACGCCACTCCTTGCCCACTGTACCCTTATAAACACCTGCTGCTTGCCCCCTTAGTGGCAACTCACTCAGGACCCCTCTCTGCTCAGAGAGCTTTCCTGTTCTTAGCTATCAATAAGTTTCTTGCTTTTCTGCCCAGTTCTGGTCTTAATATTGATTTCTTCCCTCACCAAAACAATGACTTCATCTTCACCAATTGCATCCATAATAGCCTTATTTCCAAATGAGATCTTTTTATAGATATTGGGAGTTAGGAATTGTATGTCGTGAGGGTGACTGTGAAAATACAATTCAACCCAGAGCAGTGCTTACAACAAAGAAAGATCTGGCACAAGACGCTCACAGAAATACCACCATGCTCATAAACATGAGTCTTTGATAAATAATTGCAACCTACAGAAGGAAAAGATCTCTCTGCAGTGTCTGCTGAAATCTCAGGAGAGGATTCTCAGGGCTTCTTCTTTCAGTTTTGGTTCCACAATAAGCCACACACATTTGTATGCCCACACAAAGAAAAGCAACTGTCACCCAGTCTGAATGTTCTTAAGCCAGCAATCCCCCTTTGCTCCATGAAACAGAAGAGCATGAGTATCTCATTGCCAGTGAAAACAGAATCCCTGCTACCCCAAGAGTCTAAGCTGTACCCTCCTGGTTTGGTGAGACCTTATTTTCTATGAACACAGCACAAACCAACAATGTCATAGTACCTTTTACCGCAACTGCCTTTACCTCAGGATATTCGCTGTGGCTTTCCTTTCTTGGGGAAGAAGGTCTGGGTCTCGCAGAACTTCCTCTAGTAAATTTAGGACGTTCATCTTTAGTTCACTGTTGAATTCAAAATCCTATAAAATAAAATGAATCTTCTTAAAACTTGGTTTCAAAGGGTTTAGCTCCTGACATATAATAGCATTCTTCCTGAGACCTAGACATTTCCCTCATGCACCCTAAAGATCTTGATTTAATCAACCTGGAATGGGGCCAGGTTGTTGCTATTTTCAACAGGTTCCCTTACCTGTTGATATGTGCTTCCCTTAGCCTAGAACAAAAAGTTACGTGCTTCCTTTAGCCTAGAACAGTGTGCCTCTATCCACACGTGTATTTCTACCCATGTTGCAGATGCAGATGGTGATACTCATATTTGAGGAACCTTTCTTTGTTGACCCAAAAGTTTTTCTTTAGTATCTCCATCTGGCTCTTTGTCATAACTAGCTATTGTAGAGGCCATTATAATTATCTGATTTTCCTTTGGACCATAAGTAAGCTCAGTAACAGACATGAGCAAAAAAATATTTTAGCAAGAATAAAATCTGTCATTTGGGCAGTGACTTGAATAAAGTACTTCAATATAGATATGCTAAGGGTTAAAGAATAAATGATACTCACAAAAATGATGTTATGCCAAGCAAACACAGACTGACATTTGAGGAGCATCCACTGAATCAAGCTTGGACAATAAAAACATCAAAATGGATGTTGAGAGTAACATATAATAACCAATTGAATGAAAAGAGCAAATCTCTACTGATGCTTACAAATAAATACATGAATAGATACAACTATAATGAGGGTAGAAGAGAAAACTATGCTATATAGTGGTATTCCAATTAATAAATGCAATGGAATAAAAACAAGAAAGTCGTTTTCCAACCAAAGCAGTAACAACCAGTTCAGGCAAGGATCATGAATGTGTGCTGAGGTTTTTGGAGAACAAATAAACAGTCAGACATCCCTCAGAGTGACTTGCTAACTACAAAGGGAGGATCAGGCAGACATAACTGCAAGCAAGCAATTGGAGTTAGTGAAACAATCCAACATCAAAGTCTTACTGCTGTAATGTTCTCTGAAGAGCCATCGCAGTGCACAAAACGCATCATCTCATTCTAATTGTGGAGAAGCACTGGGTTCCATGCTAACAAAAAATATTAATGCCACAAAAGACAAAGGAAAACTGAGGAACTCTTCCAAACCTAAGAGTGTTTGGGACCACAGTTAAGTGCAACATGGGAACCTGGATTAGATTTGGTAACAACCAAGAGGAAACTGTTATGAAGGGTTTTCCTGGGGCAACTCAGGATTTTAATCTCAAGATTAAAAAAGAATCAAAAAGTAAAGTAGTTATTCTTGCACTTTTATTAAATTCATTCCTATAAAACATCCCGGATTATTCGCCATTGAAACATGAAATACGTGCTTCAAAGTACTGCTTTCAAGAACCTAATTCTAATAGATGTCATCTTTTATGTGGAGGCAGATATTTATTTTCCCTCCTGTAAAAACAAACTTATTGCAACTACATCTTAATTTTAAGAAAAGTACTTCTAAAGTACTGATATTCTGATTTTTTAAGAAAAAAAAAAGATTAGAGAGAACATTGCTAATTGCAATAAATCCTACAAAAAGAAGACAACATATCTTTACTACATTTAGATTAGAGGCAAGAATGTTCAGAATTTCACAAATTGTAGACAATGGAAAAGTCTAACCTAATTTGATTTGTGCCTCAGTTTGGTGCCTCAATATTTCATTCTCTTTGACACTCATTTCTTTGGGTACAGGAGTCAGTGGGACCTGCAGCAACACAAATAATATTGCTTATCAACTGTAGGGCTTCAGATGATAATGTTTTCCTATTTTTTTACCTATTTATTATCCAACAACTTCTTAGCTAATTAGGCTTTTTTAACTGTTTGTAAGAAGAGAGTAATATCTAATATCTCACTACATTTTTTCCTCCTTTGTCACAACTCCTACCCATTTTACTACCACAGTTTCCTGAATCACCTAGAGGCTCTTTCCTTAATGAATAGTTGATATTTATTACTGAGATGACCTGGTCTTCCCATAACATTGTTGAGTCTCTAATGATGCAGATAATCTGATGATCACAAATGGATTAGTGTGGAGACATCAGGCCAGTGTTTGGACCTATTGAGGAGTAATTAGTGGTTTAATCAACAAGCATTGAGCACCTACTGTGCCCCATACCGGGCTCAACAGGGGGGATGCTTTTGAGGCCCCAGGAAGGCAAGTTGTTTGAAAGGCCTTGTTAAAGAAAACAATGTAATTTTATTATTCTGAACTCTGGGAAGACCATCCTCTGAAATACTTGATGAAACTACCCATATTAGATGTGATAAACTAATGGTGAATATTGACTCTATTGACAATGTACAGCTGAATATAAAGCAGATTCACTAATGGTAGTTTTGGACTAAAAGTCAGTTTTGGAGAGGTGTTGGGCTCGGAAAGTGGGTTCCTTGGGCTAACTTTGGGAAGTTTCACCAGAGCTCCCCTTTCAGTGGCATAAGGTGAGTTGATAGTTATATTTAAAAGGGCAGATTTATTACAAAAAGGGAAGGGAAGGGAAGTACACCGGGCATGGTAGCACATGCCTGTAAGCGACAGCTTAAGAAGTGGCAGTGGGGTCTGGGGATCGTGGTTCAAGTCCTTCCCAGGGCAACACAGTGAGATCTATTCCCCAAAAAATAGCTGGGTGTGGTGGTGCATGCCTGTAATCCCTGGGAAGCTGAGGCTGGGGATTGCTTGAGCCTGTGATACCACGGGAAAGGTGAGACTGCGGTTCCATGGGCAAAATTAGCGAGACCTAGTCTCAGAAAAAAAGGTGGGGGGCAGGGAGGAAAGAATAAAGGAACTTGTACAGACAGAAGCTGGCTGCCCTGAAGGAGCTGCCCTGCACAGTCCCAGGAGGGCAGGAGAGCTGCCTCCCTGCCCTGGGGAAAGTCAGTCTCATAGCCACAGTGGGCAGGAGGGCTGCTGTCCTTCACCAGTGCCAACCATGCACAGATAGAATCATCTTCTCTCTGGGAGGGGCTCGCTCCTTTGCGGAGTTACTAACTTGTTAACTTAATTAACCAGGTGACATCTGAAACAAAAGCAATTGCAAGGACCAGTGATTCTCTCCAGTGGCCCTCAGATTCGCACCTCTAGTCTGCACCTGGTGATGCTGTATAACAGTCTGAGAGCAGTTGGTGCCCAAGGATTTTTCATTTCTATAGATGGCTTAATAGCCATATTAATCACTTCTACCCCATCTTCACCAGTGAGCCAGATTCTGGTCTTAAAAAAGCTCCTTCCCAAGTTTCTACTCTTGTTCTCCATCAGTAGCTGAGTGTGAAATGTCAGAACTCTCCCTTGTAATTTCCCTTGGTACTTGCACAGGTTTTCACAATGCTCAAAGTGACTTCCCAGTTCTTTCTTCACTGTCTCAGGGGTACACAAGGTTGGACCAAGATCTCCTTTCACACTCCAGCCACTGAGAAAGTGGAGGTGTGATCACACTTGGCAGAGATGAGATTGGTACGGAGGTGGTGGTGTGGGGACCAGGGCACAGGTGTTCTGTCTGGTCCCAGCAAGAGTTCTTCATATCTGTGTTTCTCAGACTATCATGAACCCATGAATCACATCAGAGTCTGATGCAAGCAGGTCTGGAATGGAAGCTGAGACTACTTTTCCATGGCTGATGGTGATGCTGTTAGTCCAGTGATTACACTTGGAACTGCTCACAAGTTACACCCATTGGCCATTACTTTTTTTTTTTTCCGGAAACAATCCTGAAAATCTAACTAAAAATCTGAACCCTCTATTGTGTTATTTGGTGTAAAATTTTATTTTTTAACAATGTGTATAAAAATGCAGAATTGGTCATCCAAAAATCCCTATTAAGACAGCCACGGCAATGATAAAATAAAACCTGAAGCAGTTAAAAGACATTCGATCTACTTAAATGCAGAGTATGTCTGTCTGACAGTTGTTTTTCAATTATCTATAATCTACTTTAGGGCTATGTTTCCTCAGGCCCTGAGTTGGGGAAAGGTAAGTGCTAGGTGGGGACAGAATCTCTCCTTTCAGAAGCAGCAGTCAGATGCCCACAAGATGGCGCTCCTGGGTTGTTCGGATACCTGGGAGTCATCCCTAACTCCAGGTGGGACTTGGTGCCAGCCAGGAAGTAGCCTGCTGACGGTGGTTACACCAAGCTTTAATGCTCTGGTTGAGAGAAACTTGAGGCACATAAAGGTATGAGACATTCATGACAATGAATGACATCTACTGAGAGTATCACAGAAACAGCTTATTTAGTTTAGTTTTTGTTTTCTAATTCATGAGGCAGGGGTGAGGAGACAGAAGATTAGAAAAACGACAACAGGCATTTTTAAAAGAGAGCTCAGAAAAAGACTTTGACATTCTACTTTCTCAGAGGAAATCACAGCTCTCATTCTTTTAACCATTATTGAGCACCTCAACCTCTAAGACTCCAGGGGAGAGGCAGGGCAGTGAACCCAAGCCTGGGTGGATGAGTAGGGGAAGGAAACATCAACCACAGAAACGCTGGGACAGAGGCTTAGTGGGGAAATCTAAATGCAGGTGAAAGTCAAATAGTGCTCACATGAGTTTTAAGAGATGGACTGGGCCTGGAAATACAGGTCTGGAGACCACCTGCTAGGACATGACAGTGCAGGGTGTGTGTCTAGAATGGACAGTGACAGAACAAGTGCTGAGGAAAAAAAATCAACAACTGATGAAATCCTCCCAGAGATCAACTGTTGGAAACTGAGGATATTTGACCAAGATATTGTTGAATCTCCTCAAAGACACTGATAAATGATTAAGAAAGTGAATATTTTCCCTAGATGAGTGAAGAATTCCTGAATTGTTTAATATAACTAAGACTTGGTGAGAGTTTGCCACATGCTTGGTGATATTCTAATCACTTTATTATATAATTATGTATTTAAATCTCTTCATTTTCTAATAGTCATCAATAGCAACATAGTTCTATTACCATTATGCAGTCAATTACCATTTATGTGAGCAGTCAAGGCACAGAGAATTGAATCATTTTGTCCAAAACCACATGATTAGCAAGTGACAAGTAGAGACCTTGAACCAGGCAATGTTGGCTGAAGCCTGAGGTTTTAACTGCAACACCACGCAGACTCTCCACAGAGAGTGGCTACCAGGGAATCTGTGCAGGTGGTTGGGCTCTGAGACACACCCAATGGTAACTTAGGGTTGTGCTGAGTATGGAAGTACTTCCCACCAATAATGACAACTGTTTGAGGAAGAACCTGAAACTCAGGTTTCAAGGCTGCATAAACTAGTCTGTTTATGAGACTAGAGTAAACAACCAAAAAATAATATATGAGGCAGTAAATCAGTCTCCAACACTTTAGATACAATTCCTATTGATGGCTTAGGCATTTTGAAAATTATATTCATTCTTTCAGGAGAGCAGGGTAATGATTAGCAATATACTATGCCTGGTCAAGGGGACTCTAGGTCATTGGGAAAATTTGATTCAATAAACACAGTTTGAGGATAAAGAGAATTATGAGAGTAATTTTCTCACTGTAATAAGTACAGTGTATGCCTAACAGTGGCCATTGCTTTTAAATGGAAAGTGGAAATACCACAGAAGTAGAGAAAAAGTACATCAATAATTTTAAAACCTGGAACAAAGGGTTCATAAATAAAGGGCTTAGGAAGTGCCAGTCTCAAAACTAAAACTAAGCCCTGCGTCTTGACGTAATGATATACCAAGAAAAGGAAAAGCATGCTACTGTTTTCTGTCTTCTTTGAATACAGAAGATGAAGAAATTATTTTAAATTCTGATGCAGTTTTAGGTTAGATCTGGGTCATTTTGTCCAGGGAAACTGAAGCAAAGGCTTAAGTGATTGTCCTAAGGTCTATGCAGGTCAAACTCGACAAGCCTGGGGTCCTCATTTTAATGAATGACAGGCAAGAAGTTCCTAAACTGTGACTCTCAGCATTTTTGAGGAAAGGAGTCTTTCCTAGGAATCCTGAGACCAGGTCCCAGAGGAGACTGTGCTGGCTGAAGAAGCTCACAGAGGAGACATTGTTCAGCACCTGATTGGCCTTGTCTACCCACTGCCACCCTGATATGCCACCTCTGCATCTCTGCTGAGCACTGTTTCTCTGAATCAGGGTTTCTCACTTTGCAAATTGAAAGTCAGGATTTTCCAGCATTTCCCATCATCGAACTACAAAAATATTTTAAAAGCCTTTTTGTTTGAGCTACAAAAAGAACCCGGTCGAACAAACAGGGAAAGGGCATTAATTCTGGAGTTAAACCCTAAAAAAGCCATACTATAATAATTCTAAACTTTCCAATATGTGTTAAACAGTTATAAATTATTGATTAACCACTGATATGGTTTTAGGAAATTTAAAGAGGGAGAGAATCTATAGGGAATATGTATTTACCTATCACACTGGCCTTGTGTACCAGGAAAAGGTTACCAACAGCAGAAATAATTAAATACCAAATTTGGTAAGCAGAATTAGCCCTGGTAGGCCCTTGATATTTGTTGAATGAATGGACAAAAGTTCCTGGGAGGGTACAGGACTTTGAGACAAGTGGGAATAAGTATTCAATTCTTCTAAAACTGGTGATTTGGGAGATTAATTTAGCAGATGTGAAGTGGGAGGCTATTGGGAGAAGGCACAATATAAAACGTGGAAGATACATTAGAACAAAAATAACTGGGAAGAAGCAAATGGCAATGAATGATACCAAGAAAGTGAGAAGGAAAAAATCATGCATGAAATAATTTGTTCAGTCATTTTCTAACAAATGACTGCATTTGAATGACTTGCTAAAATTCAGCTTCTAGATCTGAACAGCTGGGCTTGTAAGAATTTTAAATACTGGCCCACAACCTTGAAATTAAATACTTCCCAAGCTTATAGTTTAAATTGCGAGAGAAAATGAGTTAGGTCTAAATGCATTTTTCAAAACAAAGGGTCAGATAAAATCAAACCAGAGAACCAATTCAAGAATCCTGACTATGGAATAGAATTGGGGAACCAGAATTGTAGGAGGAGGGAAGGGGAGGTGGTATGGATACCACAAGAATGGACAGGAATAGGAGGGGAAGGGAGCACAGGGCTCAAGTGCTGTGGACTGTGGGTTCTTTGGTGGTGGGCAAGAACATCTGAAGGGGTAACCTGCATTCACAGAATGCAAACAATGCTATCAACTAATATTAATTCAATTAAAAAATTTTTACAAAGAGAGTAAGGTACAGGGGGAGTTGAGTGTTTCTTGGAGAAAATATGACTTTTTCAGATTCTGTTTTCTATTGGTTTTTAGATAGGTAGCTAAATAATAGGGATTAGCAGCTTTCAAGACAATGACAAAAACTAAAGGGAAAAAGAAAGGTTGGGAAGAGTCTGTTTTTAATCCCGATATTTAATATTTTTATTAATGCCGTATGCCAACAAAATTATCTTTGCCTTTAACTCAAAGGTAGACCTCAGGAGAATACTAGAAAGTGATCCCATGTTATACTTTCTTCTCCCTGTGTTGATCTGTAAAGGGGGAAAGACCAATGAGGAACAGCTCATAGACAACTAACTGTATATCATCCCTTTCCCCAGAGAGTAGATACACAGTCATGGGAAGTGCTAGAAGTAGAACCTTAGACATTTGTCCAGAGAAGAATTTTATGCATATAGCATTACCAAAGCAATGCATAGTAACTCTAAACCTTCTAATATACATTCAGCATTTACAAGCACTTCTAAGTTATTAATTACCCTTAAGATTCTAGAATCTTCAGAGAAATAGAAAATACATGAAATATATATTTATCAGGTTGGAGCTGTGTACCAGGAAAATGTTAGTAAAACTCAGATGTAATTAAAGCTTAAATTTGGTAAGCAGAGTTGGTCATGATAGGCCCTTCAATGCCTGTTGAAAAGAAGTTCATGGGGGAAAGTACTTGACCTTGAGTAAGGAGATAGAGAGATATTTTGGCAGTGGGGAAGGAGAGGAACACATGGAACAGAACAAAGGCAAGGCAACACCTTAGCGGCAAAATGGACTAACTGATACCCTAAGGTTAAGCAGAGTTGCACTTGAGGTCTCCGGAAATACCTCCAAGATCCACGAGGAATGCAGATTAGGGGAAATAAGGGCTCCCCACAGCACTCTGATCAGAACTCTCCATGACAGAGGTAAGCTATCCAGGTCTGTAAAATCACATGTGATGTATCTCAATGTTTTCTCTCACATAAACTCCACCCTTAAAAGGTTAAAAAATTTCACTAGCACTACAAGGAAAACAAAATTTCTGTCTTGGCAACTAATAGAAACTGAAAATAAGTTCCACTTAAGACATGCAATCTTAAAAGTCTCAACTCTATTTCACATTTACTTAAACAAATCCTGTTGTAAATGTCTCGCCAACTATTTCTTTTAAAGACAAGTATGGAAAACTTGAGGAGAGTTTGAAGAATAACACAAGGACAAAAGTTTGAAAATGAAATTCTAAAGGATTAAAAAAAGAAGAAAACCCGTATTTGTCAGATAATTATTTCTTAGATTTTGTTTTCTAGAGCAATTTGACAAGTCATTCATTTGTGCACAAGAACATCACACAGGTCATTTGACCAGTTTTGCAATGCAGAAGGCAAGACTGAAATTCAAGTTTCTAGACTTCTCACTTCTTACTTTTTGTCCCAGGAACTTAAATGAAATGTGATGCCCAACGCAGTCTGTTTTGAGAAGAGGAGGACAAATATCAATAAAATAATAAAGCAGGTCAAACCTACATTGATGAAAATAAGTGCCAGCCAATGTATCCGGGAAATCAGGAGAAACCAAAAGGAATTTGGAATTGCTGGCCTAATTCAATTGAACAGTCTCAGTTTCATTTGGTTTCTCTCGTGGGAAATCTAAGTCTGTAAGCAAACACCTGTTTGCCCATGATGACTGTTCAGGATTTCTGAAATAAGACAAGCAAAGGTCAACGGGAAGTGGTGTGAACAACTAGCTCCAATGGGCATTGATTAACAAGTATGAGATTGACATAAAAAATATTATTCATTGGGTAAGTTCCCATTTGGCAACATTATAAAACTACCTGCAGCCATCCCACTACTGGGAATCTACCCAGAAGACATGAAAACACTAATTAAAGAGGACACCTGCTTACAATTTCCAAGATATGGAAACAACCCCAATGTCCCAAAATCGATGAATGGCTGAAATGGCTGGTACATGTACACTATGAAATATTATGCATCAATAAGGAGGACAAACATATGTCATTCGCATGGAACTAGAATAACTCTTATTAGCAGAAATACGCCAGAAAGAAAAAGAGAAATATGGGATGGTCTCACTTGTGTGAAGGACATATGAGAAAACAAACGAATAAGAAAAACTAGAAACAACAGAACCAAATCATAAAGCAAGAGAGGAAGAGGAGGAAGAAAACGGGAGAGGTGGAGGACACCAAAGACTAAGGAAGATGGTTACGGGTATTAAGGAAATGGGAGAACCCCAGGGTACACAATGATGTTGTATACAAATTAAAAAATAAATAAATAAAAGTAAAAAAGATGGGGGAGTAAATCCACCCACTAAAAAAAAAAAAACAAAACACAAAAAACACTACCTGAAACCTGAAGCAGTAGATGACTAATTTGTCACTAAAAAGAAAAATCTCATAACCGCCAGTAACTTCCAAAGGGTGATAATTCTTTCTTGTTTTTGATATCCCCATCAGCACCCAAAGCCTCCATATGTATGCGGTCCCAAGCAGAAGGGCAGCATCCTAAACTAACTTTCAAGGAGGGTGTCAGGATGCTGATGTCCAGGTTAAGAGCAGAGTGTCCTGACTTTTTTGCACAGCACCAGCTACAACTCCTGCAGAGCCAGCATCCCTGGGGGCTAACGTGGGTGCCTGCTGGCTGGTCACTTAGTGGCTGTCAGAAGGGAAGTAGCACTCTGTCTCTCCACCCCCATCAACCCTTAGCAAGCACAAGTCTTTTGTTTAAGCAAAGGTAAGGGTGTTCATAAAGTCCTGGGCATCTTCAGGGGTGTGGGGAGAGGACGCACCCACACATGCAATTCCTGTGACTGCAGGAAGCATGCTTTCTCCTACAAGTGGAAAAGAAGATCCTGTGCTCATGAGCAGAAGCTTGGCTACAAGCATGGATGAGATGAACCCATGGAAGCCTGGTAGAAGAGGGCTGGATAAGGAAGGGCTGAGCCCAGGGTCAGGATGGAGCTGGACACAAGGTCAGGGCGCCAGCGGAGGAAACAGCAGCTGCCTGTTGAGTAGCTGCTACTATGAGAACACAGGTCCAGGCATGAATTTGCAGAGACTAAGCTAATACTCAGAGGAAAATGGAGCAGCATCTGCTCAGCCTGCTCTCTAGAAGCTGCTCAGCATCACCAAAGCCACTGTGGACCCTCAAAACCAGAAGTCAAGGCCCCTAGTCTCAAAACCAGAGAGGAAGAGAATGGATGGTCAAATATGGGAGAAATCTCACTATCATGTTTTATCTGCCAAGGGCAAGAGGCATTGACATGCGGCTCACAGAACACATAGAAAAGAGAAGCTATGTTTTTCCAATACATGTTTAAGGATACGTCTCAGAACTTGCATCACATAGGATTCATTTTTATCTGACACATTTAAGATGTGTAAGATCCAAATTTTTAGGGGCTGTGTTTAATGTACTATCTATTGTTCCATTAAAGTTAATATTTAAGATTTTTTATGATCTTATCAGTGGTCCAACCCAAGCCCCTGCATTTTCAATTAGTGAATCAGTCACCACAGGGATTTCAAGCGTCTAGCCCTGCGTGGGCCTGTATTTACCAAAAGTGTTGTGACAGACCCATGCTGAAATCTGAGAAGGTAATGAAGTAGTACCCAGAATGCGCTGCTTTTTTGCTACTCATTAGCGACTCACATTTTATATTTTACATCTGATCTGAGCCAGGATGGGCCCCCTTTTGTCTCTCTCGCTAAAACTCTCCCTGCAGGGCACCAGCCAGACACATACCCCGTACTCTGCCCATTATCTGCCATAGGTGAGAAGAGCACATTCCTGCCTCAAAGCCACGAGGCAGAGGGGTCTTCCTGTGAAATGAGTAGAAATTTGACAAGCTTACACTGAAAACACAGATAACAAATTAGATGTCCTATCAGTGCAATGCAATTTAAAAAGTAGAATTCATGAAAGGTAAATATCTACTGAACCAGGTTGAGAAAACACCCCTGATCAGTGATTTTGGTGTCTTAGAACAGAATGCTGTTTACCTCCAGGACCACTGCGGCTCACCTCTAAGACATACCCCTGCAGCTGGCACAACACCACCAACAGAGAGGGCACTGCAGAGGGCACTCCTGGGCGGCACAGGTCAGTGGCCCTGGTCTGGATCCAGTACTTACAGGTACTTAGAGTACTTATAGGTATATAGACATGGTTGCTGTGGGAGATGAGAAAAGAGGGGAGCCCTGTTCATCTCCTGTGCTATGTCATTTGTAGATCTCAAACAGTGGGTGATGGCAATACCTGTGTGTTCACTTTGATTTGTATGTATATACTTCTATTTTTTCCCTTATGTTCCAATTTTAAGGCTTCAAACTCTAATTCCAAAGAATCAAAAGATGACTTATATGTGTAATGTCTTAAAGAGCTGATTTTTCTCCCACCAGGTAAAAAAAGAAACATTTGTAGAGGTTATAAGTCTATAATCCCCAAAGTTATGATGTAACCAAATTTGCCTCAATAAATCAATCTGAAAGATATTATCAACAACAACAAAGTTGATTTAAAAACATTCCTGAAAGTCATTCATGAGCTGCTGAATTACCTGCGCATGCTTTGAGACCCAGTGACGGAGCACGTTCAGCACTCGATTGGTGGCTGTTCTCCGTATAATAAACTCTTTGTCACATGTTCTCTCCGTGCTGTTAAATCCTTAGGAGGAAAAGAAACACAAAGATGTTGTAGTTAAATCCCCAAAGGACCTGGAAATCGATGCTTCTTTTTGGACATTGGTCAATGAAACTCAGAGCTGACACATCTTGGCAGGGAGGTGCAAGGGGCTTCATGAAGAGCTATCTTACCTATTAAACTCTCAGCTGTGGCTTCGTTGCTTACAAATGTAATCAAATAATGTGAACATATTTATTAAAAATCACAAATTAAAACTAAAGCTGGTCTAGTGACATTCCACTTATGCCTGTCTGGTTCTATGATATAAAGCCAAGAAGTTTCAACAACTGAATCAGCAGTAGTTGATATTTTTGTCCCAAAGGGATTCTATAAGCAGAAACATTTCAGCCTTTACAACTGGATGAGCCTGTATCTTGGCCCACTGATGAAGAAATAAAACCTTATTTCAGGGCTCTTCACAGCAGTCTTTGGTTTCTCTACAAATTGAAAGTTTGCGGTAACCCAGCATTGAGCAAGACTGGGATTTTCCAACAGTTTATGTTCACTTTGTGTTGCTGTGCTGTTTTAGTAATTCTCACAATATTTCAAACTTACTACATACATAATTGAATATAGTATCATATAAACATAACTTCTATATGCACTGGGAAAACAAAACATTCCTGTGACTCGCTTTATTGCAACATTTCTTTATTGTGGCAGACTGGAATCCTAACCAGATTATCTGAGTATATCTGTATTGCACCATGCATCCGCAGACTGAGAAGGAATATAGTGTCATGGTTTAAAGTCTGACTCCATAGTCAGACTAATTGGGCTCAAATTTCTATTTTTTCACCCTGGCAAGTTATGTCATCTGTCAAGCAACCAATTTCCTCATGTCCTACATAGAAAAATAAGGGTACCTATCTTATAAAGTAGGAGTATACACTAAAGATTTACAATGGTAGCAGGGGAAATGGTGAGAATTCAATAAATATTAGCTGTTATTAGACTTTCATATTGATTCAGTCTTTGAGTTCTCTCTATGCCAGCCTCTATCTCTATTGGTCACCATTTTACTATCAGTAAATTATTTTAATATTTTCCTACTGATGTTTTATCTTAAAATATTTGCTTGCCAATCATATTTAATACATTTCCTTTAATAACTTAACTTCATATAACTTCAAATAAAGTTATACTTAACTTTATATAAAACTTCAAATAAAGTCCAATTTCCTAAAAGCTATCCATATTCACTGGTTCCATTTCTTCATCTCCTTCTCACTCTACAACCTATTTCAAGTTTCTCACTGCACTTACAACCAAAGAATTACTCATTCAGATCACAACGCCAAAACCATAGATCCATCTCAAGAAGTTCTTGTGCCTTAATCTGGAAGAACAACTCTTTGCAGGGTTTTTAAACACCTTTAATTTCTCGAGCAAAACCAACCTCTACATATACTGGGAGAGTTAATTTTGTTGATAGCACTCATCTGAAATATGGTCACATGAGATTCCTGTCTTTGCAATTTATGCATATTCTTTTTCCATTGTAGGTACTGGTCAAATTGACCAATTTGGACAACAAAAGTCATTTGAAAAAGTGTACAAATCACATCATCATACTTGCAAATTTAAGTATGAGATTCAGTCATATGGCCTTCTCCAGACACTGAATCAGTCAGTTCCTTAGGGCAATTAGTATTTGTGACATCTCTCTCATCAACCTATACTCCCCTTGGTAAAGGGATTTTATCTCCAGCATCTTTATAGGTTCCTCAGTTTTGCACACAGGGACTCAACAGGTATTTTTCTTAAGAAAATCTACATCACGGTCAATAGGAACTGTTTGAAAACAACTGCAGTGCTATATATCTAATCAAGATCATTGTGTGTGTGTGAAATATCACCAGAAATACATATAAGAAAGTAGTGGAGAGAGGAACAAGGAAGGTGAAAAATAGAGGAAAATTGGGAAGAATATTTACATTTTGTTCTTCAAATGATGCATTACACCGCAAACCTTCAATGCCTACTTAAAAGAGGGAAGTATAATCAATAGTGATATAGAAATACAAGTATTACACATAGTTATATTATGGGCTGGTCCAGTTAAAATCACCATTAGGCTACCTGAGGCCAAATTATAAAAGAAAATGAATCCTTGAACATAGTCAACAATTTTAATACCAATAATAGATCATGAAGTAGTGGCCCAGGAAGCTGTTACTAATGACAACAGAGAATCTTTAAGTATTCCCTCTCACTTAGTGAGGAAAGTTAGAGTAGGATCAAGACAAAATAGATTGGTAATTTCAATTTCAGTGGTCCATGATGATGGGCTGCCAGTGGGTGGGAGGGAAGTAAATATTAATCGTTGATTAATTGTACTTCTGTTTTCATCCTCAGTACCTAGCATTCTAGGTGCTTAATAAAATTAAATTCATTGAATGAATATATGATAACTTTAATGGGGGGATTAAGAATAATGCTACTTCAGTGATGCATCACTTTTCACTTTATAGAAATAGAAAATTGTCGATGTTATCAGGAAGTTATCCAGCACATGTCTTCTAAAAGAAAATCATGATACAAAACATGCAATTGGTTTGCATGTTTCTGTGCATTTGGGTTACAACTATGTTTCACTTTTTTAGTTGCTGGAATGGAAAGGTTATTAATATTTATTGTTGCCTCAGCACTGTACTAAAATTCTTTATCAACTCGATTCAGTTCTCTCAACCCAAAATAATAATAATGAAAACTGTCATTTATCACAAATCCATCAAGTGCTAAGTAAAGTTCCATGACTTAAGGTGGTTTTCTTAGGAGCAACAGCAACCAAGTAGGATAAACACTGTCCCTTTTATGGACAAAGAGAAAGAAAATCAAACCTGTTGAGAAACTTGGGAAATGTCAAGAGTTAATAAGTGGAAGGACCAGGATTTGAGGCCAGGGCTTTCGTCTTCCAAACTCTTGGAGTGTTTTTCATTTTATCTCACTTCCTGAATACAAAGTTTATGCTTTTAAGTTTCTCTTGCAAGTTGGAAAACCAACAATGAAAGGTACCAGAGAAGATGCTATTTTAATATTTTAGGGAAGGGATTTCCTTTTAACTCTACTTCTAAAGTTTTGAAATGTGATGAAAGCATAGCACCATCAGACAGAAATGTTTCGTATTATAATGGATTTTAAACAAAAATTCTTATCGAATGAGTAATTTTTTTTCAAAATGCATGTTTTCCCAAATTAATTATGTTTTCTATGCTGTTATTATATATACCAGTGCTTTTTATACCTCCTGTCATGACCTATTAATGGGGAGTAAAATAAATGTAGCAGGTTGTTACTAACATTAAAGGTACTAAAAAGATAAAAACTATTTGAGCAGATTGTACATAGTGGGAGTATTTTGTAAGGAAATCTTTCTCTCAATTAGTGTGTGTGTGTGTGTGTGTGTGTGTGTGTCTCCTGGGTCAAAACAGAAAATGTATTTCTTAGAGTTGTTTGTAATTAAAGCCCTGAAAGTGGTTGCTATAGACTGATTATTAGCACTATGTATAAACAACCTGTGTTAATGTCCCAGAAATCCTGGATTATTTATTCCATTCTTTTGTCTGAAACATATTTGGAGGAACAAACAGAGGTTGCTTTTTCCCATACTGTTCTCCAGTGCTTCTGTCACCAAATGCCTTCCCCTTTCTGTATTCAGTCCTCCTGCACATGAACCGCTGCCTCATTCCTTTGCCTCTGTTTGATTGAATGGCGTTCTCATTCCCTTGAAGAAAAATGTCTCTCTCATGGCATTTTTATGCCTTCCAACCTGAAACTTGCAGTTTCAACAACAAAAAAAAGTTCCCCATATCCCTCATTTATCACTTCTTATGTGACATCTCTGTCTTCACGACACTTTGTACTTTCTTAAGACATGTTAAAATGTAATCAAGATCAAACTTCTGTTTCTTGCACTCAAGTGCCTCTTTATTCTAACCTTCCTGTTGAGTGAATGGGACCATGGTTTTAGCTTCTCAGTGGGAAACCTCACTCTTGTTCTTGTGTCTCCTTAGATGTTCCCATCCAGTCTAAAAGTGCTATTGACTTCTTGGTACTGTCTTTTCCCTTACTCCTGCCATAAGTCTAAGTCACACATGGGTTGTAGCTATTGCATTTCTCCATTTTTCTGTCTTTCTATTCTTTATCCAGTGGATATTTTGAAGCCCCTGGTCCTGTGTGGGAGCTAGGTAAAACAAGGAGTTGTACTGCCTGCTCTCCAGGAGTATGCTTTTCAAATGCAGATGAGCTAGCAAGAATCCAAGCAAGTAAGACATCAAAACTGTAATTAGAAACCATGTAAATACTCATGGCTGGGAGTTAACCTCCCTCACAAAGCACATGCCCAATGGGGCAGCTTCTCAAAGATAACATACTAGAGAGGCAACAAACATTGCTGCACAGTGAGGATTATTTTCCTTTGTTATTCCCTCTTTTTATGTGTCCTTATCCTTCTGTTTTTAAAATCTTTTCCTTACTCAGCCTGAGATTTTTTTAAAAACACAATTTACTGTAAAAATGAGGGGGGGGGGAGTCAATTCCAAGGTGAAAAGCATCTCATCTTTGAATGAAATCAGTAACTAAATTTCAGCTGAATTGTTCTTAGAGGTTTTTAGAAATATGAGCTATCTAGATCCTTACAGAAATAATTATATACTGAACTTAAAATAAAACATTTTGAAAATCTTGTATGTATTAGTTCTTTATAATTCTCACAATTACAGATGAGGAAACTGAAGCACTTGGAAATGCAACATCCACCTAGAGTCACAGATGATAACAGGAGAGCTAGGGATTATGGCTGAATTCCCCATCACTGACAAGCCCTTGTGAGAGACATACTGAGTGCTAATACACAGGCTGCCATGGGGCCTGTTTATGCTGTGCAGTCTGGACGCTTCCATCATTGTGGTCACGAGCTGGTGCAGAAACACAGCAGGAACACCTTGCCAGCCTGGTGTGTCATGTTGACTTCTGCAGAAGCAGAATGGGGGCATGTGTGGAGTTGCTGAGAAGTCAGGCTGCAGATCAAGCAAGTGTAAATGACTTCAAGAAAATTGCTGAGGTGAAAGGAAAGAAACAAGGTTTGAAACTGATGGTGACACAGCTTTGTGGGAGACAATAACTGAAACCAGTTTGAAAACTAAAATACAGCAATCTAAAAATAATCAAGGTCTTTACTGCTCCAGGTAGAACTTCTTGACAGCAAAACTGATGTGGCCCAGAAAGGTCTTTGAAAAGACAGGAAAAGAAAATGACTATCTGAAAAGTGGGGGGTGTGAGATGGGAGGAGATGTCTCTGCACATTTGTGAAGCTGCTGGTAGGTATTTGCTGTCTCTTCTAGCCAAGATGAAATGTCACAGGTCAAAGGGGAACATTATTCCTATCACTGACATGAGGTATACTTTCCATACACCAAAACAGGAAAATAGATAGGTCTGACTTACACTTAGAGTGACTTGATCAATGAATTCTTATTGTTATGAGGGTGTGAGAGTAACATGCTTTCAGGAGAAACCAAGGGAGGCTACTCTTTGTTATACTGCGCAGAAGCAGCAAGTGACAGCTCCCGGTCAGTGTTTTCAGTTTATGCTGGTTTTATCAGGACATCACCCCATTAGAAGCCAAGGAAGATTTGTACTTTTTAAAACCATTCTGTATTTTTCTGTGGTTCTTATACATGCATCTAGCATACTTTCCCATGAAGAAGGGGTGAGGAAATGAGTGATCTCTTCTTACTTAGGCAGGGTGTGTATAAAGGGACTATAGAGTTGTGATAAGTGTGCACCTGTGTATTTAGCTGTGCAGGTATTGAAAAGGGGAGCTCACATAGTATTTGAGATATTTTCAGTATATCAAAGCAGAGAATTTTAGAGATGTTTGGGGATAGGGATGGAAAGAGGTCATTTTCTTCCCTCAATTGTTAACATTTAAGAATTTATACAGTTAAGTTTGAATGTATAAAAACAGAAACCTAAGCGACTAGGGAATGAAGCATATCTTAAGAGTAAGGTAAAAGTTACAAAACTCAAAGGTAGCCCGTTTTGCCAGACATAAAATTTTACGGATCTTTGCGACCATTATCTTTGTAGGAGCTGAGGTACAGTGATACACAGGGAAAACTGACTATCTGTCCTCAGGAACCTAGGTTCTACTGTGGGAAGTGGATAATACATAATGTCAGTGATAGTAAAATCTATAAACAAAAAAAGTCAGCTCAGATATTGAAAAGAAGAGCTATGTGTAAATAAGCTGAATATTATTATCAGTAAATAAGCTGAATAGGGAAAAAAGGAGGGGGAAAGGGAGGAAGAAAAAAATACCCATAAGGCTGGGTTGAGGAAGACCTTTCTGAGCAGATATGTGAATTAAATGATGAAAGGCCAGTGGTCATCTGAAGACTGGTGAAAGAGTATTATAAACAGATGCATCCATGAAATGGTCCAACACATCTACACACAATCAAAGGTCAAAAAGCAGCTTCTGTGGTGAGCCCAGCAAGTTTGGGGGTCGAAAGATGAAGTTGGAGAGTGAGCAAGATCACTCTACATCATTCAAATCAAATTAAAGAGCTGAATTTTGTTCTCTAGCCAAAATCAGAGGGCTTTGTGCTAGGGAATCACAACTGCATTTATATTTAGACAGGTTATCCTGGTTGCCTTGTGCAGTGAACTGTAAGAGGTAAGAGGAGCATGAGAGAGACCAGGTGTAAGGTAGTCATCCAGGTGATGTGGATTTGGACAAAGGTTGTGGCTGGGGTGGTAAGAACTGTTGGAGATGGTGGGGGTTCAAGCTTGCTGATAGATCAAAAGTGGTCTGTACTTTCTGTATTATTTTCTCAAATCAGAATCTGCATGCTATTTGTAAATAGGGATTTAGAAACTGCAACCAAGATGCCAAACTGCATTAGTGTGGACCCTAAATCCAATGATTGGTGTGGACATAAGAGAAATTTTTGGACACAGACACACTCAGAGGGAAGACCATAGGATAAAGGCGGTAGAATTATGCTGTCACCAACCAGTAACACCAAGGACTGTCAGTAGTCACAAGAAGATGGAAGAGAGAAAGTCAACCTTCCCTACTGGTTCAGAGAGCATAGCCCTTCTGGCACCTTGATTTCAGATTTCTAACGGCAAGAACTGAGAGAGAATACATTTATGTTATTTGCCATTTCCAAATTTGAGGCAATTTGTTAACTGAGGCAGCCACCAAAAGCTAATACTAGGTATGAAGGAAAGACAAGAATCAAGAATGGTTTCACTGTGTGGAGGCTGAGCAGCTCACTAGATGATGATGACATTTCCTGACATGGACAGAGGGAGATTTGGGGGAGAAAACCAAGAATTTGGTTTTAAATTGAAAGAGGTCTTTTTTCATACATAAGGGGCAGTATCAATGGGGCTATTAAACATAACATTCTACTGAAACTCAAGTAGACAGGGTCAGGCTGAAAACATGAATTTCAAAGTATCAAGTATTTAAATAAGACTCAGCATCATAAGACTGGATGAACTCACTTGCGTAGAGAATGTATACTGGGAATAAGATCAGCAGAGTCTTCTGGAAATTTGGCAGAAGAGGAGCAAGCAAAGGAGTCCCAAAAAAAGAACAGAGCAAGATAACAGGAAAACAAGACACTGGTGGGCTCATAGTGGAAAAGATGGAAGGACAAGGAGGGAGTGATCAGCTGTGTCAATGCTGCTGAGAGTTTGACTAAGATGAGGGCTTTGGTTTCAGCAAGATGCACATCATTAGCGCCATTGATGAAAAGTCATTTCAGAGTGGAAGTCCAGAGAATAGTTGAGGAAAGTGCAGGTGATGAAATGGAGACATTAAGTATGGATAATTCTTTCAATTAATTTAATTCTTTCATTTACTTTGAAAACAGAAAAGGACAGTAGCTAGTTCAATGGGGAATTTAGTGACATTGTTGGCATGCTGATGGGAATAATGGAATGGAGGGAGAAAGTGATTACCATGTTAAGAAAGGAAAGGGTATCTGCATAAGAAAAATTCTTCACAGATGAGGAAGATGGGATGGTTCAAAGGGGAAGCGTTGATACAAGAACATACAGGAATGATTCTTCCACTGGGAGAAGGCAGAGGATGAGTCCAAGTCCAGTTGGCTAATGAAATTATTGGAGGAAAGAGGCCACCCTTAACCACTGATATTGTTTTCACTGTGATTAGGAGACAAGATCATCATCCAAGTGTGGAGATGGGTATGGCATTCTAAAGAAAGGAGACAGGTAGTGCTCAACTTGAAGTGTAGAAAAGTAGCTTTGCTGGAATTTTTTAGTACAAAAATACTGGTACTCAAAAAACTTGTACTGAGTAATATTTAACAGTAACATGTAAACATATAGAATACTTCACTCATCTGCACATCATTCTTATGTAGGGACCACACTTAATCTCTGCATCGTTCCTACTGTAGTGTAACGTGCTTGCTGAAGTGAGCACCAGAATTCCCATTTGAGAGCTGAAGACAGAAAGTGAGTCCAGGCAGCACAACTCTGGGAATCTCTCCAGAGAATGGCTCCACTCAGTCTGAATACCAAGACCATGTGATTCTGACAACATGCAGTTACGGTCTCTGTTGCTCCCTACTCTGGTTCTTGATCACAACCATCAGAACCTGCCAGGTGAAGCTTCTGCCTTTCCTCATATGCCCCGGAGGCAGCCGCAGAGGGCGGAGGGGTCAGAATGCAGGCATTCATGCCTGCAGCTGCTCTTGTGGCCTTTCATTTTGAATTCTGCACTTGCTTTGAAACTTTCAGAAAACCCAGGGAGGAGAATATCGTTGTCATCTGATTATACACTGAAGTGTGAAGCTTAAAGACTCTCCCAGGATTTCACAGAGCATCTAAGCAGCTCACTGTATAATCCTGCTCTGATGAATTAATTAAGTACTGCTGACTGATAGGTGGTTTGCTACCCAGGACTCTCATGAAGATCCATTTTCTCAGCCATTGAGGGCAAGGTAAAATGTCGCACAATAGTGACAACAGTGCTACATGGCAAACTCTGAGTCCACAGTGGCTCCCACTTCCCCACTCAGCACACCTCCTCAGTACCTGTGATGTGAAGATTGTAGTCATCTCATAAGGGAGATCAGGAAACACCCTAACTTTCTTTTCTCTCAAATTCTCTGCAATTCTTTCCTCACTCTCTTCCTTCTTTCCTATAAAAAGCAATAAGATGTGAAGAACAATGAACTGGGGATTTTTAATGGGTTTATCTCACTGAGGACATTGGACAAGTTCCTTAATTTCTCGGGGTCTCCACTTTCTCTTTGGTAAGAGAGGAATGTATCAAGATGTTTGTAAGGTCCTGGCCTCAGTATTTCCTTGAACAGAACTCAGGTCTCCTAACACCTTCCCTTCCCTTACACAGTAATAACCTGCTACCCATCCCTGGCCCCAGGCAAGTACCCTCAGAAAGAGGAATAATGTGACTTCAATCCTGGCTGTTTCTTTTCTTGTCACCCAGGCAACACCAATACCATACATCTGACTGACCCATGGTTTTAATTTTACATCAGGCCCCTGAGTGGAAACAAGACCACAAGGCTATCTTTTCTTTGAGATTCAGTGATACTACTGAGATGTACCAAGATAAGTCATCTGACAGAGACAGAACTAGGTCAGACTGTAGGAAAGGATGATGGGGACTCCTAAGAGTCAGATACAAGAAGGAAACAGGAATCTGAGCTGGTGACCTGGGTTAAGCCCTCAAATTAGGGAAGATGGCCTGGTTAGCAGCAGAGATCTGCACCAGTCCCCAGCAGTAGCAACAATGTGTGGGTTTCAAAGGATCAGTCAAAGTTTCCATTTCCGCAGCAGAGGCACCCAGGACCAGTAGGGTAAGCTTTGCTACAGTTAAGACAAAACATCTAGCCTATAGTGTACAGATGAATAAGCAAAGGCAGGGAAAACCAGCACTGGGAATTCTTGGAAATATTTTAAGGAATTGTTTGAAAAGAGGCTTTCCAGAGATGATACACATCGGTGAAAGATAGGAGAGACAGTTATTAAATTATTATAATTCAACTATCAGAAGAAATTAAGTACCACTTTGAAGTCCCTCACTAGAGACCTGGGATACTGGCTTAGGATTACATCTCCCTTTTTGCAAAAAGCTGATCTGTTCAATTACTTATTTTTTTTTAATCCAAGGGTTTTTTGTCCACTTTATCATTGGTGAATAAATACACCAAACAGACTGGCTCCATTTATTGGAATACCTTGGTATTTCCTGAGTCAGGATGTTTCTGAAACTCCCTGCTTTGGAATTTACCACACTTATTTCCCATCCCATTCCATCCTCCCCAGGTTCCATAACCACAAGACTTGAGGTCTCATAAAGCACTTTCAGTTTAGCAACTGAGGACTCAGAAGAAAGACTTGTACACAGTTGTGAAAGAGGAAAATACCCTCTTGGGATATTTTGGGCTCCATCTTGGGTCCCATTCTTGGGGTTTTCAGCATCCTGGCTGGGGATCAGTCATCCATCTTTCATGCCTCAGCAGAGAGTTTAAGGTAAAGTCTAGTTGTATCATTTCAATGGTAGTTGGTAGCTTAATGTTCAATGTTGAAAACTTTCAACAAAGATCACAAAAATCCTTAAGAGTTATTTGAAAGCTCTAAAGTTCCTCCTTGCCTTACATACTCTCATCTCATCTGGGATTTTAATTCTCATACAGGAATGTCATCATCCTTCCTGTTAGAATTCATACTTTGCTGATCAGACCAGTACTTATTAATTGGTATATAGTTACCAGAAGGTACCAGAAGCTCCCCAAGAATTCCATTCCTCCAGTCTGTGTTACTGATGCTATTCATCATGCTAGAGAAAGCTCTTTCTTAAAACCACAAATTCTTAAAGTATTTTCTATTTAACCTCCCAAGAAATGATTCAACAGTCTAGAAATAATTCAACAGTCTAATAAATACATGTAAAAAAATGGTTCCTACCAAATCAAACAAAATTATTTGGCTAACATTACAAATTAAATTAATTAACTATATTGATGAACTACATAGAATCCTAAACTTTCAGCAGGATAACTAAAATTTTTATTGCTTTGGGTCCAGTTTTAAAGGGAGAGATCTTAATTTACACAGTGAATAAATGTAGTCAAAGTCATTTTGCTTGGAAAAACAATTTTTCCAAAGATAAACTAACTTTTCTGTTGAAATACCTTTGTCTTTCAAAATACATTAAATTCGTGAAATAAAATGTGCACATTGCTGAGAAGAACACTTCATTTAAAGAAATTAAATCATTCTTTGTGTACTTTCAAATTGAAGCCAACAATACTGTCTTACTTGTCAGAGGCAGGGGACCTTTGGGATAAGAAGTCTAGGGAAACAGACTGCAGCAAAAACATAATTTGAAAAGTTAAAGCATTATGATTATTATCAGTCTGTACATAATATTACTTCAGTGTTTACTTATGCCAGGAACTAAAGTCATTTAAGTTTTGAAACAATCTTTTAAGTCAGTGTTATTCCCATTCTGTAGCAAATAGTAGTGGTAATATTAACAATTACTTCTATGTGGTTATTATATCAAGGCACTGTTCTAAGCATTTTGAACACATTAACTTATTTACCAACATGACAACCTCATGATGTAGCAGAGTTGTGCACAGCATACTCATATCAGGTACCACTCATATCAACTACAGATGTGACTGCAGCAGTCATAGGTTCTAATTTCCCCTCTCACAAGCACTGTCAAATGAACAAACACCTCCCAGTGCAGTCAGTCGACCTCTGATGATATAGCATCTTCTGCTGGTATACCCATCACATCTATATCTTCTCCAAATTGGAGGAAAAAAGAAAGGCTCTCATTCTAAGCACAGGACTTCTACAGTCACATGCACATAAACTGGCATCCCACAAGAAACTTATAATCACATGTTTTATTTTGTTTAGCAATTAGACCACAGATTGCACAAACTCCACTTTATTGAACATATTTTAAATTAGTGCACATGGGGGGTAGATCAATAGAGGTGCTTTTAAATTTGTGAGAATGTCTTGTCTATTTGACTATCTCACTGTTGCACACTCTTCCAATATTCATATCTGTAATTGACATAAGATGGATAAAGATGTACTTGCATAGAACATTTATAAAAATGTTATTTTATAAGCATAACTGATATCATGTAAAAGGCTAAGGAGAGAAGGCTCCTTTCTATGCAATGGAGCTCAAAACTCATAAGCTAAAAACTGCATTTCCTGGGCTCTCCTGCACCTCAGGTTCTGAAAATGTGAACTGGAGCATCTGCTCCAGGTCTCAGAGGTGAAATAAGATGTAACAATCAGCTTCCTTTGTAGCAATCATGTCTGTTATCAGGCATGACCATGGTGGCTGCAATGCCCCAGTCTACAGAGGCAGGCTCCACAAAATAGTGATTCCCAACTGCTGTTAGATCAAGTTGATAGTCAACATTTCCAGCATGCCTCCCATCCAAGGACAGCAGACACAGCCCCCTCCTCGGACCCCTCCTCCCATTCCTGAGTGTGTCATTTCTACAGGGTGTTCCAGAGTGTTTTCTGGAAGAGCAGCCTTGAGCCTACTCCTCCAGTCCTTCCTGTGTACACCCAATTCCCTAAATTAAACCTTTTCCCATGGAAAATAGCTCATCTGTGAATAGTATTCGCAAATGCTGAGGTATATAATAAATGCCCAAAGCCAAATGTTCAAGAATCAGCTCATAATGCCTTGTGAAACTAGGAGCTAACTACCTTTCCCAGCAGAAGTCAGAGGCAAATAAGGAAATATGTGCATTCGGTCAATACAACACTTTGCCCCTTCAGGCCCTGGAAACTTTGGAGGGGGTCTGTGGTTTTGCTAA
Source organism: Uropsilus gracilis (assembly GCA_004024945.1). Classification (NCBI taxonomy): domain Eukaryota; kingdom Metazoa; phylum Chordata; class Mammalia; order Eulipotyphla; family Talpidae; genus Uropsilus; species Uropsilus gracilis. Next base: position 30,584 of record PVHY01001555.1, on the reverse strand, counting down.
ACTCAAGCTCACCTTTTAATAGCCTACATAATTTCTATTGTAAGGGGAAAAAATCATCTAAGGAAACTTGACACAGAAGCTTCTCTCTTAACTTAAGGACAGGCCTGGGTGAATTGAGCATTCCTGAGTCCATCTTTAGAAGACAGTAGATGTGAGTTTTCAAAGTCTGCTCTGGTCTCTGGCTGGCAGAATTGATTTCTCATTTAAATGAGAACCAAACCATTGCAAAGGATGGTTCTAGATTCAGAGAAAAAGATTGGGTGAAAAAATTCAAATAGAAAATGACAATGCATATTGGACTAACACACAGGGTATGGGTTCATTCTGAAATCGGGTGAAAAGAGAAAAAAAGACTTTTTGCCTTTAACTTAACACACCTATGCCTGCTTCTCCCTAGGAAGCAGGCTCAAAACAGTTCATTAGCATTTTCACTGTTCACCTACTATTGGTATGCAAAAATCAGCTTCTCTAAGCTCTCTTCCCCTCTCTCAGACCTAAAAAGGGAAAACTTAGAAACACAGTTTAAACTTTAGACTAGTTTGCCTCAATTTACCCTCTTCTAAAATTCCTTGGGTTCTTTCCACCATCCCCAGCCTTCTCACCAAAATCCCAAGTCGAAGCAAGACTCTCAGGGTGCAGACTAATTTATTTCTAGCAAAGCGATTTCCTAATTACTACAAAAGGAAACATGTAAGTAAAACTCTAAATTGCTTTAACATTGTCCAAAACCTTTGTCAACATTATCCAAAGTCCTTTCCCCAGATTGTCTAAAAATCCTGAGTCTCTGAGTCCTGATTATCTCACCAACATCAGAGTTCATCTCTGTGTTTTCAAGACATCTTCCTTTGGTGTGCTCCAACTCTTCCATGCTGTCTTCTCCTTGTCATCCTCCTCCAGGTAGTAGAAGAAAACTCATGGTACAGGAACCAGCAAAGTTCACTTTCTTTTCAGGCCTGAATTTTGCAAGATGTCTCCCAGACTCAAGTTAAACTCAGCAAAACAAACTCCAACCCAGATTCAAATCTCCAAACTCCTTAGCTTCCTTTAACAGACACACTCCTAACCTGTTCCAGCCAAAAGCTGCAGGCCCCAGGCCTTGGCCACACAACCAAGCTTGCATGGCTCACATCTTCATCCCACAAAATGGCAGAAACCAAACCTGAATCAGGATCAAAATCAGAATTCCAATTGAATCCCCATTTAATCCAATCCCCTTCTTTGTTCCAAACCTCTTTATATATCCATATTTCCTGCCAAGAGAACTCCTGAGGTAGCAAGCCCTGTCAGGCCTGTATGTTAATTCAAATCCTACCCAGCTCTTAGTAACATTAACAACTCTAAAGCAAGAGACAATGGCACCCAGGGGGGTAGGTGGTCCCTATTAATTTGTGCCAATAATTCCTTTTTTTTTTTTTTTTTTTGAGACTAGGTCTCACTATTTTTGCCCATGGAACTTCAGGCTCACATTGGCCCGGGTACCACAGACTTAAGCAACCCCCACCCTCAGCTTCCCAGGTATCTGGGATTACAGGCGCATACCACCATGCCCAGCTATATTTTTTTTGGAACTAGGTCTCACTAAGTTCCCCCAGTGGGACTTGAACTGCGACCCCTAGCCCTGGCCGCAGCTTCTTAGGCTGCCACTTACAGGCATGCTCCACCATGCCCAGCCCATGCCAATAATTCTTATAGTAATAGCCTCATTACAGGGGTTTAAATAACAAATCATTTGCACACTACAATTCACAAATGAGAATCTTTGTATACAATCTACAGTAGGGATAAAGTAATATTTACATCTTGTCCCAGAGGTCCTCTTCACCTATGTGCTCCATAGTCTCAGCAAACTATAAAAACTCTATCTCCAGCATAGCAAATGCTCCAGAAAATTTGCATTTTTGCCTCTAGGTCCTGAAGCTTCTTCCTGCTGACACTTTCATTAAGGTCTAAAGGTGAAGATTTAATAATACTTCAATTATACAGTGAAGTCATTCATTAAGGTTTATTTGGCATTATCAGCTCAGAAAAAAAGGTTATTTTCTTTCAAGATCACACCTAGGAAATGCTCTCTGATGAGGGAAATGAAACCAAATCAGCAGATCACCACACCAGCCATCACTGGATCTTTTTCTCTCTTCTGTCATCAGCAAGCTAATTTTCAGTTCTATGAGAACATTCCTATGAAATAGAACTGCCAGTGGTTCTGTGGTTTTATAATATACTCTCTAAGTCAGATGTGGTGGGCAATGATCTAATGACCCCAAGACCTAAAGAACTTGAACTGAGTTCTTGACCCATCTGATCACATGATTAAACTGCAATAATCACAGCCACAACTGATATTTTTATATGCTTTTCTGGGCATAAAGTCACCTTTCAAAGGCACGGACAATTCCTTAAGCATCAAATGAATAGTCTGCTTTAACTCAGGTTAGATATTACAAGAAATTTTATGGATGGCAGGGGGAAAATACATACAACTAAAAGCTGTTTTGTTGTTCTTTTTTTTAAAATCAACTTCCAACACACCATCTCTGACAGCTGGTTCCAGATACTGTGGTCATCTGATGCTACAAAGCTTCCTTTGGAGTTCTATCTAGGCAGTTCCTTACTAATAATAATTGCTGGAAGAGCGGTCAAAAGAACTCACCTAACGCAGATCAACTTTTACTCTAGAAGGAAGAGTTCAAAGTTACAAAGTATTTATAAAGTCTTTAAGCTCTGCTTAGATTGAAAACTGAAGTCACTTATAAAGTAAGGTTTCCATGGAAGATCAAAAAAATAATATGAAGGGAAAGTAGCTAAGAAAGTATAACAACAGAATCAAGATAAGTGAAAGTCCCCGTTATTTTTGACAGGAGATAGGGCAGGTTTATGTGGGACATAATTTACATGTTATGAAACTCACCCATTTTAAGTGCTTAATTCACTGATAATTAGTAAATTTATAGGGTATGTAAGCATGGCACAATCCAATAATAGACCAATTTTATCACCCCTAAAATATCCCTAATGCAAACAATCCCTACTCCCAACCTCATGTCAGACAACCATGTATCTGCTTTTTTGTCTTCACACTTACTTTTTCTGAATATTTCATATAAATTGAATCATATTCTGTGTGGTCTTTCACACCTGGTTTCTCTCAATTAACACACAAGTCAGCAAACTATCTGCTGCCTGTTTCTGTAAATAAAATTTTATTAAAACATAATCACACCATTTATTGACATATTGTCACTTGCTGCTTTAGCATTAAAGGACTAAAGGACAAAGTTGGAAAGTTGGCACAGAGACCATCTGGTCCACAAGCTTAAAATATTTACTATCTGAACTTTCAAAAAGATTTTAACAATGCCTAACTTAGCACAGAAATTTTGAGATTCATCTATGTTGTAGTATGTAACAATTTTTCTTCTTTTTAAAGGAACAAAGTTCTATTTTAATAAAATGTCCCATTTGTTTACATGTTTGTTTGATGGATATTTGTATTAGCTTCAATTTAATCTATTACTCTCTTACAAATAATGCTAGTAACAGTCTATATGTGCATACAGTTTCATTTCTCTCACAGATATGCTTAGTATACAGGGAATAAATCACTGGATCCTATTGCAAGTTTATGTTGAACTTTTAAAGACACTTGCAAACTGTTGGCTTTAGTGGCTTTATCATTTTGTGTTCTCAGTAACAGTGTAGGAGGGTTTGTTTCTCCACATTCTCCCACTTGTTATTTTCTGTCAGTTTTATTATAATGATTCTAGTGCATATGAAATAGTATCTCATTATGGTTCTAAGTCATATTTTGTCTAACAACTAATGAGCATCTTTTCATGTGCTTTGCTTACCATCTTTGGTAAGATATCAAAATCTTACAACCATTTTTACTTCAGTTCTTTGCCTTGTTATTCGTGAGCAGTAAGTAGCAGGAAAGCATTTGAACTTTCAACATAAAAGATGATGTTGGCTATAGATTTTTTCATAGATGTATTTCATCAGACTAAGGAATTATCCTTCCCATTCCTATTTTCTTACTGGATGCTGGTTTATGAAATGTTTTTTATCTGTTTCTATTGAAAAAACCTTATGATTTCTCCCTTTTGTTATAATATATATTATTATGTGGTTTAATTTTCTGATGGAAAACCAAATGTTTAATTCCTGGGATAAACCCACTTGATTACAGTGTTCGATCTATTCATAAGTAGCTGGGTTTGGATTTTTAAAAATTTATTGATAATTTCTACATTTGTATTTATGCAGGCTATTAGTCTGTAGTTTTCCTCCTACTTCATACTTTTCTGACTTTGATATTGCAGTAATATTGGCCTCATAAACTGAGTTGGGAAGTGTTATTTCCTCCATTTTCTGGAATATTTGTGAATGACTAACTTGTTTATTCTTTAGATGTCTTGCAGAAAACACCTGAGAACCTATAAAGCTCTGGGGTTTTCTTTTTGGAAAGATTATTAAGTACTGAATCAATTTCTTTATTTGTTGCAGATATATCCAGATGTTCAGTTTTGTTTCTAAAGTCATTTGCACTTACAAGAAATTTATCAAATTTTTTTTTTTCTGAGACTAGGTCTTGCTATTTTTGCCTGTGGAACCGCAGGCTCTCGTTGCCTGGGGTACCACAGACTCAAGCAATCCCCAGCCTCAGCTTCCCAGGTAGCTGGGGTGACAGGCGCGCACCACCACGCCCAGCTATTTTTTTGGAACTAGGTCTCACTATGGGCCCCAGGTGGGACTTGAACCACAATCCCTAGCCCCCGGCCACTTCATAGGCTGAAGCTTACAAGCACGAGCCACCGTGCCCGGCGAAATTTATCTATTTCATCTTATCTGTTGACTAACGTTTGTAGTATTTCCTTGTAATTATTATAGTTTCCGTAGGATTGATTATAATTCTGTTTATTTTAGTTCTTTCTTTTCTCTTATTGCTAAGTGTAGAATTTATCAATTTTGTTGATGTCTTCAGAAATATAATCTTAAACACATAAAATCATGACAAATAATAAATCCTAGAAAAGGTAAGGTCACCACCTTTCTCAAAATCTGCTAGATTTTTAATGTGAAGGGAGTCATATGCTTTCTAGAAATATACCTGTCTTGAAGGAAAAAAAGGACACTCTAAATTTGCATATTCTTATCTTTCTAGATATATTAAATCATCTTCAAATTTTTAGTAGTAACTGTCCAACACATTCATAATCTTAACTTGAATTTGATAAAATATATATCTTTGTTCCACAGATTTAGTATCTTCAGAAGATTCTTCTGACTATAGAAAAACCCAGTGCCCAGTACTACAAAATAAAGGAAGGGTGTCATCATCATTATGCATAAAACTTAATCAGGATTGGAAAAAATCAAAAACTGAACTGACCCACAGTGTAAACTATTATGGAGCATCCATATGATCTCTGTGACAGTATGGTTGAGTTCAAACCTGAATATATATAACCCAAGACAGTGTCTATAAAATCATGTGTATGCCAGGCATGGCATGGTGGCGCATGCCTGTAAGCGGCAGTCTAGGAAGCCATGGCCAAAACCAGGGATAGCGGTTCAAGTCCCAATTGGGGCAACATAGTGAGACCTAGTTCCAAAAAAATAGCTGGGCGTGGTGGCACGTGCCTGTAATCCCAGCTACCTGGGAAGCTGAGGCTGGGGATCGCTAAGTCCGTGATACCCCAGGCAACGTGAGCCTGCGGTTCCACGAGCAAAAATAGTGAGACCTAGTCTCAAATAAATAAATAAATAAATCATGTGTAGGAATATCAATTTCAGGAGCTGAGATACACTAGCTTATGGGGGTGGGGGGCAGTATCAAGGGAAGCTACAAGGAACTCTCACATAAGAAAATACCAGAGCTGATCACAATAGGTGAAATAAGGCTTTTGGATACTAATCAGTAGTTCTCAGCTTTGATCTCAGCTTTCCTGTCTTTATAATCAGAATCCTTTATCTCAAAGAACCATGTCTTTCTGGTACAGGTCAAGCAAGGAGCAGGAATGTTTATGGCAGGGAGCAACCATAAGTATTTCCTGGGCACCAGGTAAAGGAACTTATTCCCTTTGCCATCCTGCAGATCTCCCTACAATTTGTCTTCACATAGCACCTTTCCTCTTGCTCATCAGTGTTCTTGGGGAAAAGGTAATTATCAAAATCTATAGTAAATTCTGCAAAAATTATCCTTTTTTATGATGATGAGGAAACTGACTCATCAGTCCAGGTAAGTGACTCAACCTGGAGCCTGATGCTGCTGTACACAAGGGCAACTGGTCACTCCATGTACAGCCACATGAGAAAGCAAAACTCATGTCTGATGACTTTGTCTTCAATCATATCAACAATCTTCTCTGCTCAAGACACATTCACTGACATGTGTGACACTTTTAAATAAAATACTGCAAATTTAACCTTTAAAATCATAATACTAGTTACCTGTGGGGAATAAAACTCAATCTCCCTCTCTAAAATGGAGCCAGACAATGTCTTGTGACTCAAAGTTCAGTCATACATCTGCCACAAGCTTTTTCTAAAATGACAGGAGGAATAAATAAACAAGCTCAGGGGATGCCTCTTCAAGGGCGAGAGGGGTTGAATAAGCTCATCCTGGAATTACATGTAGTCTCCTCCGTTTGTTTCTCCCCAATTGGATTTTTTGCTGACACCTAACACTTAGCTAATTGTGATCTGAGATCATTATTGTATTATTAACTTGGCTTCTCAAGCCTTGGGTTTACAATTTAATTGTCTGTATTGCTTCTCTCTTTCTTACCATGTCCTAAATATAGTCTATCAAAAATGTCTACACAACACTTCTTAGTCTCTTTTTCTTACTCCCAGAACAACCCAGAGCAAGACCTAAACTTCTCCTGTCATTACTACTATGAAAACATGCTGGAGACCCTTTTACCTCTTCTCCTCCCCATTACCTCTCATTTACCAGAGTCTGCTGTGGTAAATACCATCACACAACATAGATTCATTTAACAGTTATTTCTAGGTCTCTTGAATGTTCCTAGAAGCTATACTCCTTTCATCAGATCACTATGAGATGCCATATATGTTTGCAGTTATTTTATTAATTCTTGCCCATAAAGCAGCTGGGGGGATAGAACATACACGTGTGTTTATATACATATACATGTAGATATAAGTGAGGCAGAAAGTGATAGATGGAATAAAGAGAATAAATGGGCAACTAGAGAATGCCTTCATTTTTGTTCAACACTGGTTTTTCAGGATAACAAGGGCAAGAGATCTGATAGAGAACACAACAGTCCCTATTCTCAAGAAGCTTATAAATAATGGGTAGAAAACAGTCAATAATAACAGCAGGAAATAAGCCAGGCAAGGTGGCACACACCTGTAGTCCCAGCACTGGGAGGCAAGAGGCTTGGGAATCACTTGAGTTCATGGGTTCGAGACTACCCTGGGCAACATAGCAAGACCTAGTCTTGAAAAAGCAGCGGGCGTGGTGGCAAGCATCAGTAATCCCAGCTACCTGGGAGGCTGAGACTGGGGATCACTTGAGTCTACAGGATCAGGACTACCCCGGCAACATAGAAAGACCTAGTCTCAAAAATAAATAAACAGATAGATAGATAGATAGATAGATAGATAGATAGATAGATAGATAGATAGATAGATAGATAGATAGATAACAGCAGGAAATTGTCATTAAGCACTATTTGGTTATGGTTACAATTGGTGAACTAAGAATGGCCATAGATCATCTCATTTTATCCTTACAACAAATCCATGATTTAGGTATGGTTACTATCCTCATTTTAAAGCTGAGAAAAATGAGACTCACAGAGGCTCTCCCAGATCACACAGCTGGACAAATGGCTGAACTCAGGTGCAGGTTTATATGACACACAAATTCACTCTTTGCTCACTCTTTAATCCTGATACCTTGATACTCCTTCTTAACTGTCCCCAATAGCCCATCTCTCCAGGACACACACGGCCCCTGTTGCCTGAATAACTTCCTCCCACCACCAGATCAATGAACACTTTTCCAAAAAAATTTATCCTCAAGAAGGGGAACACAATTTCTTTCCCACCCTCAACATAAGGACATAAGCTTACCTATAACTCCTCAGGATTACCTAAAACTCTCAAGAGAGAGAGTAAGGGATCTCTGTAAACACATCTCCCACTCATCCCAAAGTGCCAACGTAGGACAAACACCCACAGCTTGTCATCCATCCCAACTGAACTGTTTTCCACAGTGGGCAGACTTTGCGTTTTGAAAAGTAAGCTTGAAATCCACTAAAGATGGTCAGGCAGTACTAAAAGCCATTGAATTAGACACTTTGAATGAGTGAGTTGTGTGATGTACTAAATGTATCTCAATAAAACTTTGAAAATTTTTAAATGACAGGGCAGACAATCTTCGAGAATGAGAGACTTCTACCTCTAAGACACCATCAAAAGTAGCTGAATGAACAGAATGTATTCCAAAGAAACACATGGTAAGTGCATTTTATAATGACAAAGAAAATACAAAGTAAATGACAAAACAAAATCTGGCTTGTGAGTTCAGGGATTTCTTTTACTTGCCATAATGGCTCTGTTACATGTTTATCTGAGGAAACATTTAGAAGAACAAAGAAATATGTTCAAATCCCTAAATATGTCTTCTGAGAAATTAAATACAAAATACAAATAAATAAGGAAGCCAGGAATAAAATACACTCCTTGAAACATCCTTACGCACAGGAGGAGACTGAATCAAAGAGAGAAAGAAGCTGAAAGTCATAGGGTAGAAGATTGATAATTAAAACCATTTTAGACCAGTTAGTTAAATGAATACAAATTAATTACATATTGCTCTGAAATAGACAGCTCTGAAATGCCACTGGTTTGATAGTAAGGTAACCCGGTTTAATGGAAAGCAAAGGACAATAAACCCCAATATGTAGAATAAGGTCCTATTTTTGCGATTTATAAGGCCCTTAAGTATCTCACGGGGTCTGTTTTTTCCTACATTAGATGGCGGAGAGAACAGCTGCCTTCCCACTTCTTAGGATTCTTGTGATAGACACAGAGACCATATTGGATTGAAGAATTTTTGATATTATAAGGCAATATGTAAGCAGAAAGTATAAGATCAGGTCTCAAAAACTCTGTAGCGCTAGGACAAGATAAAGGGAAAGAGCATCAGTTATAAAGATTTAAAATGCAGTGAGGCTATTGGGAACTGACCCAAAGGATACAAAAACACTAATTCAAAAAGACACCTGTACTCAGATGTCTACTGCAGCACTATTTTCTTTTTTCTTTTTCTTTTTCTTTTTTTTTTTTGAGACTAGGTCTTGCTATTTTTGCCTGTGGAACCACAGGCTCTCGTTGCCCAGGGTACCACAGACTCAAGCAATCTCCAGCCTCAGTTTCCCAGGTATCTGGGATGACAGGCGCGCGCCACCACGCCCAGCTATTTTTTTTTTGGAACTAGGTCTCGCTACGGGCCCCAGGCGGGACTCGAACCGCGATCCCTAGCCCCGGCCGCTTCATAGGCTGAAGCTTACAAGCACGAGCCACCGTGCCCAGCTGCAGCACTATTTTCAATTGCCAAGATATGGAAACAACCCAAATGCCCCCAAACTGACAAATAGTTTTAAAAGATGTGGTATATTCACACAATGGAATATTACCCTGCAACCAAAACGGATAAATATGAAGCATTTGTAGTAATATGGATGGACCTAGAGGGAATAATCTTAGCAAAGATAAGTCAGAAAGAAAAAAAAAAGAAACTATATGATCTTACCTATAGATGGGATATAGGAGTGACAGGCAAAAGGTCAGGAAAAACCCAGGGGGCAGAGAGGGGGCAGGTTGTTGAGGAGGGGGTGGAGGGAGGAAGAGATCAGGGAAGGAAGGAGCACAGGAGGATTGAGATGAAGACTTATGTATGATGGGGTGAAGGGAGAACCCCAGAGAATACAATGATATAATATAAATATAGACAGACAGATAGATAGGTATGTAAACAGAATCAGAATTTTTTTTTTTTGAGGCTAGGTATTGCTATGTTGCCTTGGGCGGGTCTCCAGCCCTTGGACTCAAGCGATTCCCAGTCTCAGCCTCCTGCCCTAGCCTGGGATTAAAGCCATGTGCCACCATGGCCACAACAAAATGTCTAATAAAATTTTTAAAGAAAAATAAAAATAAAATGCAGTAAGGAAGGTAAGATGGAGACAGGAGACTTTTGTCTCTGCAGAGACTGCACTGGGTACCTCTAAAGGGGGTGTGGCTTTTATTTGCAGAGCCCACAAGGAATGAGGAGAACAAACTCTGGCAGTGCAAAATTATTAACGGGAGGAAGGTTTATCCTGAGATGCTCTGCCATTTTGAAATGGTTGACTTGTGTGCAGGATCTTGACAATTAGAAGCAAACACAAAGGATAGTCTATAAAGAGGAGGATTATAGGTAGGTAACATCAGCACTTGAATACTACACTAAAATGAATATCCAGCCCCAGAATCATTATAGCCGATGATCCAATGATATGTGGAAAATGTCTACTTTTTACATTTACATTATACACACACATAAACTCATCATGATAGTATTGTTTTACTCTATTTCAAATACTTTATTTCAGGGTTTTTGGTAGGTTTATGTCTACCACCATTTAATCTTTCTTTTTAGAGACTAGGTCTCACTCTGTTGCCCCGGATAGTCCCAAACGTGCAGACTCAAGTGATCCCTAGCCTCAGTCTCCCAGGTAGCTGGAATTACCAGAGCATGCCACCACACCTAGCTGTTTTTTGAGGCCAGGTTTCACTATGTTGCCAGGGGTAGTCTCGAACCCATGGGCTCAAGCAATTCCTAGCCTGAGCCTCCCAAAGCTGGGATTAGAGGCATGTGCCACTCCACCTGGCCACCACCATTTAATCTAATACCAGCTAAATTCCTAAGGTTACTACAAACACCAAGAAGTGTGTACCCATAAAGAATACTTGTAGATCCAGAGGAGAAAAAGTCTTCAATTTAAAAATCAACAAAACCTCTACTGCCAAGGGGAACGAGATAATTAGAAGAGTGTATAAAGTACTTTAGAGACTATATTAACCTATTTATTCAAGGTCATGCATTAAAACCTTGTTATTTTGCTAATGTGACATTTTCACTTGGTATTCAATTCCAGAGTTTAACAACATGGTTGTTAATTATACTGATTATTATCAGTATACTGGAATTTACATCTTGATTCTTTGAGATTTACGTGTTGCCTGCTCTTCTAATCTCCTTAACTGGAGTGTCAATTCTGAGACAAAACAGGCAATGCCTCTTATTTCACTTTCATCTTTCTACCATACCTGATAGAACAGTAGGTTGCATAGAATGACCCATATAACTAATCAAAACTTAAAAAGCAACAAGTAAACCTGTACATCATCTAATCCAATCATAAGAAGAATGGCACTTTGAATTCAGGTAGAGTTTTTTTTTTTTAAATTTTTATTTTTGTATATTTTACAATATATGATTGTATAACTTCTAATCCCCATGGGACTACCCCCCCCACCACACACACACACACCACATCTCCCCTGGTCTCTTTGCCTCCTTTCTTTTTGCTGTTTGTCCTTGTTTAGTCCTTTAGTCTTTTCTTTTCTTTTCTTTTCTTTTCTTTGATCCATTTCCTCGTCCTTGATGATGGTGCGATTCCCCGGACTTCATACAACGTGCTGTTTATCATTCCTGTACTGCTTTTGGAGCACCTTTGGTCTTGGTGGGTCTCATCTCCGCGGTTTGTGCCATGTTTTGTTGCTCCTTCTGTCATGCTTCAGGTCTTTGGCTTTGGGGGCATGACTCCACCTTATATTTTGGAAGAGCAGATCCTCGAAGGGACAGCCATCAGCTGATGGTAGATCTCCTCCCTTGGGGCTTTGCTGTGGGGCCACTGCCATTAGACAAGCCTCTTCTTCTTCTTCTTTTTTTTTTTTTTTTTTTTTGAGTCTGGGTCTTGCTATTTTTTGCCCGTGGAGCCGCAGGCTACTGTTGCCCGTGGTACCACAGACTCAAGCAATCCCCTGCCTCAGCTTCCCAGGTAGCTGGGATTACAGGC
>PVHY01001555.1:0-18386 GCA_004024945.1 Uropsilus gracilis | reverse complement strand
TCAGACCACGTTCCCTAGCCCCGACTGCTTTGCAGGCTGATGATTTCAGGCACGAGCCACGATGCCCGGCTTTCCGTGGTATCTTCCCTCTAAACACAGAGGGTGTGCAGTGTCCTTATTGACAGCTTCTCTGTGCCAAGATTTTGTTCAAATCTTCTCGGTGACATTGTAGGCGTCATATTTTATTGGTTCTCCCAGTTCACTGCGTGTGGTGCTCGCCTTGTTACCCTTGAGTCCTGCCCAGGTGGCAAATGTTAAGGGACTTTCCACCGGTATCTCACTGGTTTGGTCTGTATGGTTGGATATTGTCTTAAGGTATCACTCCTGATTAGAGCTCTTGTGTTGAAGGCAAACCCAGGGGAGACTGTGGCGGCCGACACTCCTGTCTCCACACACCCCCCCCCCCACAACCAGCCCTGCGATGCCAAAGGGCTCAGATGTGCGGCGCGCCAGCAGGCCCAGCCTCCTCCGGACCAAGCCCCAGCCCCAGCCCGCCTGACCTGGAGGAAGCGCGAGGGACCGGTGCGCACGGACGGCGACGACCACGCCATGGTGGTGTGGCCGCAGGGTGCGTGGGCACAGAGGCCCCCGGGCGCCGCAGAGACCCGGACGGAGTCGAGCCAGGTAGAGTTTTGATCTCAATACCAACCTCTCTGAAGAACAGGAGGATTTACCTCTTGCTTTTAAATATTTTGAGTGGCTGGCATTTCCAGGAGTCTTTCTAAGAGAGCAGGGTCATGAGATCAGCAACAGTTAAATTACCCACCTTCTCCCACTGCTGGAAGTTTCTTTGGAATCCCCACTTTTTTACAGCTTCTTCTCCAAATCTGTATCACTGGTGATACAATTTCTAATCACAATGTTCAAGAGTCAAGTATTTGGTCTCCAAATCTCAAAGTCACTCTTTAGAACACAAGCCACCAAGCAGTGAGGGACTTACTAGTATCCTCAGAGCTTTTAGATCCCCTATAATTCCAAGAGACCAGCTTTTTTATAAAGCTACTCAAACTGGGACAGTCCAAGTCCCTGGCCTGCTGAGAAGCCAGGCTAAGCATAACATGTCACATAGGCCAGCCTGGATTTTATCTTAAACTGCTAATTACAATTTCAAATTCAGCAGTGCAGACACACAATAGCTACATGAGGAGGCTTCTCTCCGTTAGCAGAAGAGAGTGGAGTCATTAAGTCCTTCCTATCACTTAGCAACAGTTGTGTTAAAATCAAACGGTTCTCAGCCTCTTCGGCAGCAGAAAATTCAGTCTGTTCAATTCATAGTTGGCATTACAGCAAAAGGGAGCAGAGAAAGACTATTCAGAGATCTGGAAATATAAGGCAGATGCAAGCTACATGTTAATTTTAGTGTATTCCCTCGATTTCAAAATATTTGGTAGGGAATAAAGCCAGGGTGCTCTGTCCTACAGAGAACAGCACAGATATTCTCTTTGCATAATGAAAATATGCTCCTGAAATTTAATTTGATTAAGAATGATTTGGCCAAGGTTGGCTGGCTACCATCATACCACCTGCAGCAGCTATCTACTACTACATGAAAAATCACCCTAAAACTTAGAAGCCTGAAACAACATTAATTATCTCATTGTGACATTGCAAATCTGGTGTCTGGCTCTGGGTTTCTTGTGAGGCTGCAGTCCAGAGGCCCACCAGGGCTGCTGTCATCTGAAAACTCTTCTGGAACTTATTTCCAAGCTCACTCATGAGGCTGTGGGCAGGAGGCCTACTCCAAATTACTTGCTCTCCCCTGAGCCTCTCCTGTCAACATGGAAATTGACTTACCCATGACCAGGTAACTCAAGAGAGAGAATGACCAATAATGGAGTATGGAGTTCACAGTGACTTTTGATAGCTAGACTCCAAAGTCATACATGATCACATCTCCTTAATTTTTTTTGTTAGAAGCAAGTTACTAAATCTTTTCCATACAAAAAGGTGGGGAGATTAGGTACTACCTCTGGAAGGGAGGAGTATAAAAGAATTATACCGTAAATTCAACCATCTGAAAACCTTAGATTTTATCTTCATTATAAATACCTACAAAATTGATTAATGTCCATTTATATAAATGCCCAGGCAGTGAATATAGTCTCTCCATGGGTGACTAATAGAAAATCATTGATACTCAGTCTTATTTTTGTTTCCATACCATTTACATGTGCAGGAGCTCCCCATCAATAACATCTCTCTCTTAGGGTACATGCCTGGAGTGAATAGAACACTCAAATTCCCCAGGGAAAGAAGGATTCTCTGAAGAAGATTCCTGACTGTTCTTATTTAACTTTCCTCACTTTCCATAAAGAATCACTGCAGTGAAGCATCTACATGATATCAAGCTTCTGAATTTGAAGTGGAAAATCAATTCATGATTCTTATCTGGTTACAATTTAGCTTATATAAATATTGAATGAAGTCCGTATTCTGTGAGGTCTTGTTAAGTTCGCTCGAGAAATACACAAGCTATGTAAATGGTGCTGAGTGCTCTCACAAATTCTGAGACTACAGACATCAGGATACAAGCGTGATTTAATTTTATTAATGGTGATGAATAAAATTGCAGTAAACACAATTTTAATCCAGTTCTCCATACAGAAATAAATGCTTCTTCTGACCAGATTATAACATTATAACTAAGCACTTGTTTCTGTAAGGCTGTGAAATAAATCACAGATCCCTCAGTGCCAAGTGTTAGTCAAGTAAGACAACCCACAGATGACCAATTTTATCTGAGCTCATTTTTCTGGAGTTACCACGCTGCTGCACCTCTCAGGAGAAGGCAAGGTGGACACAAGAGTGAAAAGAAGATGGAAAGAAATAGGATCAAGAGGTAGTAATAAAATTATTTTTTTAAAATGAAAAAATTCACATTTTCTAAGCTCTTATTCTTTTTGAAGTCAATGTGGGATTAGTCAAAGAAAGCAGAAACTTGGTAACAGACAAATGTGAGATTAACTCTCAGTAACTGTGAGAACAGAATGTAAACAATTCCATTGCAAGTAGAGAACAAATCCTTTCTCTACTCTGGACCTGAGTAGGGTCTAGGGTCTATAAAATAGGATAAAGAAAGATGGCCCTGACTGATGTGAAGAGGGGGTGACAATGAAAGAGATTACTCCCTGATTGGTCATTTGGCATCATGGCTGCTCTCAGATTCTTCAGTCAGTCCAGTATCCTCAAAAATAAGACCCAAATGTTCATCTGGCAATAGTCATTGATATATTAAAATCAAGCATAATTGCTGGGAACCTAGAGGCATTGATAACAGGGTGCAGGGAAGATTCAAGGGCCAGATCTTGATGTTCAACACTGCTGATTGGAGCAACAAGAAAACAAAGCCCATGCTGCCCAATGACTTCTGGGCATCCCCAGTACCTTGTCTAGGAGCTGGATGTGGTGCTGGTGTGCAACAAATCTTCCTGTGCTGAGCAAGCTCAAGTCCCACAAAGCTGCTGTGGAAAGAGCAGTGCAGTCAGCCACCAGAGTCACCCTTCCCAGGGCTGGGTGGCATAGAAAGGGAAACAACTAGAGAGCTTGTGTGCATACGTATTGTGTTAACAAAACCATAAAACTGCAGCAACAGAAAAGATGACCCTTTGACAGCAAAACCGGTCAAGCCACAGTAGATGAAAAGATGAACTTTGTTTAAAACAGCCTAGCCAAGAGAATAAGAAATAGTAGGGGGTGTGGGCATTGAGAAGACTTGGGAGTCCATTGCTATTACTGAGATGTGCTTCAGATTAAAAGAATATGAATTCACTTTCTTAACAAGATTTCATTTTAATATCCAGATTCCTGGGGAGGGAGGGATGGAGGGGAGAGATCTGACAACCCCAGTAGGACAAAATCAGGGGGGCTGAGCAGAGGTATCCCCTTACACATGGCCTTGGCTCTCCATCCTCCCTGTCAGTTACCTGCCTGGCCCTGAAATGGATGAACCTGTCATACAATCAAGTCACAATTAAGCAATGGAATGAATCAAGGAAATGAGAAGCACTATCAACTGTGTATACTTTTGCCAAGGAGAAACAGTGATAGAGCAGATAAAAGGCAACATGGAGACAGTGAACACAGCAATGCACGATGGTCAGGATGAAAGTGCACAGACAGCTGGGACAGGAATCTGAGTCTGTTCAGAAGGCACCACACAGATGCATGATGAGCAGTGGTGATGCATGTGTGATCCAGGCTGCCTGTGGCATCTTTCCAGAAAACGCATGCAGCGACCACCTGACAGAGCCTTCTGTGCCACTTCACCTGCTCCCACCTGCTGAAGATGTAGCTTTCACTCATTTCAGTTCAAGATGCAGCTTTTCAGTTCTAGAATTCAAATTCCAGGCCATGGGTGCATGTGTATTTAAAAAATAAGACTTGTACTCTTTGTTAATTTTTGTTTACCACAGCTATTATCTTTTCATTAACAATAGTGATATTGGGCTGGGCATGGTGGCATGTGCTTTTAATCACACCCTATGAAGCACAAGGCTGAGGTTAGGAATCGCTTGAGTCCATGTGTTCAAGACCCACCCGGGGCAACACTGGGAGACCTAGTCTCAAAAAATAGCTGGGTGTGGTAGCATGCGCCTGTAATGACAGCTATCTGGGAAGCTGAGGCTGGGGATCGCTTGAGTCCGTGGTACCCTGGGCAACATGAGCCTGTGGTTACCTGGGCAATAAAGTAAGACCTAGTCTCAAAAAATAATAGTAACAATAGTGATATTTTGCTGGATTGTGGCAACCGCCTGTTGTCCAAGTGCTGGGAGGCAAGAGGATTGGGATCACTTGATTTCACAGGTTCAAGACTACCCTGGGCAACATAGCAAGACCTGGTCTCCAAAAAGCAGTTGGGCGGGGTGGCAGGTATCTGTAATCCCAACTATCTGGGAGGCTGAGACTGGGGATTGCTTGAGTCCGCAGTACCCCGGGCAACATAGCAAAACCTAGTCTCCAAAAATAAATAAATAATAATAGCGATATTTTTACTTAAAAAATACAAATTAGATCTATCTTATACCCAAAGCTTGAACTAGCTATCTTTCCTGAAATAATGAGACAGTGTTTTTATATATTTTGAAAATAATCCATAGAAAAGGCCCCAAACTAGGATAACTCCAGTAAGGGGGAACAAATCCTAACAAAAGGTCAGATACTTAGCAATGAAATAAAACAAATGCAAGACTTACATCCTAAAAATATGAACATCACTGAAATAAATTAGAGTGATTCTAAGAGACACTCTAATTTCAGTTATTGAAAGACTGAATATTGTTAAAATAGGTAATTCGTCCCAAATTTACCTCCAGAACAATATAAGAATCCAACCAAGGAAGACTTCCTGTTTCAGCTGTGACATGAGGTAAAGAACTTGGAGGTGGATGCATGAAAAAACTGGATCAACTGAAAATCAACAATTATTCTTGACATGAGAAAATTGAGGTCACAGAGAAAATGGTCAAAATGTGGCAAGGTACGTGCCTCTGAAGAGACAGCTGAGCTCACCTTACCAGGAGTCAGGGTCACTGCAGCCGTAAACTGGCAGCAACACTTGAACAGTTTGGTAAACTGCTGAAGGCTGTCTATGGACTAATGTGCAAGAGGTGCATCCTTACGTGGCCCCACAGGCTTTGAGCTTTCCTTAGAAGCCACACCAGCTTCTCATAGTAAAGAGCAAAGAAAAGTCTCTTTGGGACTCTTGCAGGGAAAAGTGAAGAGCGCCAGGCCAACCTTCTCTACAACAAAGATCTACTCCCAGCTGGGCGAGGTGGCACGTGCCTGTAATCCCAGCTACCTGGGAGGCTGAAGCTAAGGATCACTTGAGTGCGTGGGTTCAGACAACCCTGGGCAATATGGCAAGACCTAGTCTATCTCCCAGGGAGAAGGACTTCTACCAGAGCCTTCCCTGGAGAAGGGCTGGCTTCCACTGCAGCCAGCTCAAGTCTTTTTGTCTTACCTGAGGAGAAAATTAATATCGTCTTCAAGGGTCAGGACTTCAAGGGAATAATTTGCAAACATGGCAACCAAAGAAGTAAACACTTCCATTTAGTCTGGAGATTCCCACCTTGACCCCACATTAGTATCACCTGTGGAATTTATAAAAATTTCCAACGCCCAGGATGAAACCAGTGTAATCAAGTCAGAATCCCTAGGGATGGGACCAGGTGTCAGTTCTTTAAAAATGGGTCCAAGCCTAATTTACACCAACTTCTCACGTCTATGCTTGACAACAAGGTCTGAGTGATTTGCCAGATGAATAAACAGGTTAGGAATTAATCTACTTCTTAAGTACCAATCAGTAATCATCAATAAAATAAAGAAGTCACTGTTTCTCTAGGTAATTGTACCTGTCATTAATTTTTCTATAAGTGCATTCAACCATTCCTCTACTTTGTTAATTTACTTTGACTTGCATAGAATGGTAAAACATGTAATCTCCTCACAGATAATCAGGAATCAGGAGTTGCTTGTAGTACTTCCATTGCCATTGTTTCTACTCTCATGAAAATAACCCACCTTACACTTTCATCTTTTATTTTAGATCATTTCATAAACTCTATAATTAATCCTGAAATTGCAGGTAAGAGTCATGATGTGCCCTGATTTATGAATTTATTGGATTTGTATTTCTACTCCTATCATAACTATATCCAATATGCACCTGCAGATTCCCTGTATCAGCAACCACTAAAATGAATACATTTTAATTTCCCCTCTAGTGCAAATTTAAGTAGAAGCATTGCAACCAATATGGTGGCACATAAGCCCCAACTCAATCCTTTGTCTCAATCTTGTATAGAGGTAAAGCTCCAACACAGAAAAGAACCCTAACTAGGCTGAGTGATGATTACTGGTCCCATATCCACCCCATTCACAGTGAACTGTATTTCCTGTAGTTGCTGATTCCAAGAATGACCCGGACTGAACTTAGGGGATTCCAGGAAGTCAATAAAGCTGAAGCTTCAGAACATTTCAAGGTATGCCGACCATTTTCAAAGCCCTGGGTGGTGATTCTGCTTTGTATTTGTCATTTTTATAATCTTTGCTTTGAGGCAAAGTGTACACTTTAGAAGTGGGGCTAATGTCACTTGGCTGCTATTCAGAAGGTAAGTACTAAATAAACTATAAATCTGCATAATACAAAGTTAATAAGAATGGATTTAGTGCTTTTATTATACTCACAGACTTTGCCTCTCCTTCCTTTCCAACAGGTATTATTGTTGATCTACTAGCAATGATAGCATGTTATGAAAGGAAGAGACTTAGTCATCTTTGAGAAAGGCAGGCTTCAGGCCCTCTAGGAAATCAGAAGTATAAGGAGCTGGTGGGGGTGGGGGGGAGTCCAGGCTTTTCAAGTGTCTGTGTCCACTAGGCAGACTCAGACCCCCATGCAACACCCAGACCTCCTTTTTTCAAATAAAATTTGCTTTCTCTGACTTCAGGGCCAGGTAGGAACATCATGGCAGGCCTCTTTGCAAAGAAAATTTCCTATGCACACTTGTTAAATTTGAAACAATTATGAAAGAGAAATGGCTTAACATGGAAATGCTCAGAGTGATTGCTTGAAAGCATAATCATTAGTTAATGTTTCTAACCCACCATTTCCAGGTTCCTGTGTATTTTGATAGAGATAGAAAGATGGGAGAGGATTAAACTATGAGGCGAGTTGAAGAGGTGCCTCAAACATTACTTGAGTGCACACCTCATAGCCTGACACCTCATAGCCTGACAGGACGGCACCAGCACTCTTGCAAGGAAGCAGATGAGCTGCACCACCAGGTCAGCTCACATTGCACAAGCACACAAGGCCTGCAGAGACTGAAGCATGCATAAGGTGCTCACTTAGACCACCCTGCCCTTCTGCTCACTTTGCAGTTTTCCAGGTTCTAGGGTGCCCCGAGTCAGTGACACCTGCTTCTGAACAGAAACAAATCCAATTTGGGAGCTTAGCATGATCTAGCACTCCCACCCTTTCAGCAGCTGGCCATCTGGGTCTAGCACTGCCTGGTCAGCAAACCATGTCTTCCCTGGCTAGCCAGAAAGTCCAGATCCTCTTCATCAGCTTATCATTTAACAGTTAAAACTTAGTCTCTGCATTTGGCTCAGTTGAAGAATACTGGGAGACACAGAGTTAAGAAGAGGAGCCAATAGAGTTGCCATAGGAACCTGGCCTTGAGTCCACAAGACCAGTAAGGGGCTAGTGAGAACTCCAAGGGATGTGGAAATGCCAAAGAGAATCAGGTCAGATGCCTCTTGTGTTAAAGTCTGAGTGAAAACTGATGTCCCAGCAAATAACAACTAACGACCGGCCGACTCACCACACTCACCGTCATGAGAGACTTTGCCCAACAGGTTTTCTAGTGTATGTGTCCACTAGGCAACCTCAGGACCCTTAGCAAATCCCAGACCTCCTCCTACAAATAAAGATGGCACTCCAAGTCTTTCTTCCCCCCCAGACTAACTCTCCTATTTCACCCCTTCTCCCTGACAAGACACTCATAAATCTGTCTTTTCTGTTCTTCATTCCATCTCTAGTGAATTCTTTTACCCCAGTTTCACCACAACAATCTTCTGAAAAACTCCCTGCCTCTGCTGCAAGCCTACCTACTTCAGTGACGTGAACCTGAACTCTATTGTCTGATTCTGCCAGTCAGGTGGAATTGGTTCCAGGGCCAGCTCTGTTGAGTGGCTGAACCTCAGGAATGCACTGGTCCCCACTCCAAAATAGACCCACCCTCATTCTTGCTGCAACTAGTTAATAAGACTGACCTGTGTGCAACTTGCTTCCTTTATAGCAGGGCCCAGACACTGCCAAATACAATCCTTTATTTTCTTGACTTCTAAAATTGAATCATGTGATTCCAGGCGGCATTAAATAAAGCACTGTAATAAAGGAGCAGTCTGCTCTTTTATCAGGCCACCTTGCACCTAGCAACACAGGCTGTGGCCATCAGCACATCCATGCCCTTCAGTTGATTCATTAAAGAGGACTTTCTTCCTAAGGCTACTTCAGTTATGGGGAGAATTAGGAAAGAAGAAAGGAAGCAAATGTAGCAGTGTTTAGATGTTTAGATGGCAAGGAAGATATGGCTGCTTGGCACTTTATCCCCTGGCACATTATTCATAGACAAGTCAAAGTCAGAAAACTGTTCTCTGAAGCTCCCTGGAACTCTGCTGAAAACTCAGGTTAAACAAAGGACCCTGCCCAATCTAGCCTCCAGCACATGCAGAAATAGGCTCCTCTCAACCCAAGTTAACCTGTTTTCCCTCACAAACCATATTTAAATTACGAAATTCATGAGGAAGTTATGTCTTTCACTTTTTCCAAAGACAGACTACTTTGTGAAAATGGAAAACAGGAGGAAGTCTTTGTAAATCACAGCTGATAACCAGCTCTGCTGGGAACATAATAATGACTCATTTATTATTTCACCAAACAAATGCTCATTATTAGAGAATATAGTCAACAGGATTGACAAGACACCAATATTATTAGCATTACAGGCTGTTTTCGTCTGGTGGGTTTGGGAAATCTGGGGGGCAAAGAACACTTGGATTTGCCAGACCACATCCACTGCGGCACGTGTGGCAAAATATTTAAGAAGTTGTATGTGATCAAAATTTCCATTCAGATGGGATGTACATGATGAGGGTGGTAGGTCATGCTTATTATAGAACATCTCCATTTGTTCTTATTTAAATAAATACAGAAAGCACACACACACAGATAGTTCAACTCTTTCACAGCCTTTGGGAATGGGGGCCTTTGTGGTAACCAAACAATAGCTATTCAACAAAATACATTGCCACACGTATTTCTCCAAAGCATATGATCAGAAGCCATAGGATTAGTTTCACTGATGACACAGCAACAAAGTTGTCTAAACCACAGATAGATATATTTTAACACTATGTCCTTCTTGGATGTGAAAGCAGGACAGAGATAACGAATATAATTTCCACCTATTAAAATACTGTGCTTTTATTTTAAGTACTTCTTCTTTACCCTGGAAATTAACTGACAGCAACTCAGAAAGCATCGTGGAACTACTGGAAATGAATTGTGAGTCATATAAAGTAATAGTTCCCCCTCCTCCCTCCCCACTCCACAAGCCTTCCCTCCCACCTTACATATGCTTTTAGCATTGTACTCAATTAAAAGGGATATTCATGTGCTGAGTAATTTGGTTAGAAATGTTTTTAAAATTCCACAAAGCAACACGGGAGAAAGGACAATTCCTTCTCTGATACAGATCTCAAAAGAATCCATAGAGCACCTTTGTTAGACTTACCTGCTGCTTATTTAAAGATGATTTCATACTAAAGCACATTGACTTAGGAAACTGGAAATCTGAATTCTTACTAAGCTGTCCACAGTATCATCAGGACACTGGCAGGCAAGGTCCACTTATTTAATATAAATTTCTACGTGAAACTGCCCCTACTCACCTGGCGGACTGCCATGTCCGGCCGCAGCTGTGGCAATTGCAAAAGCAGAAGCAGGTGAAACGGAGCAGTGGGAGTTGTCTGTTGTCTGCCCTGGTTATTTAAAAAGAATGCAAATGGCAGGGTGAGGCAGGTGGACAATATTCTATAATAAAAATTAACATTTTCATTCTTGCACTGGATGAAGGGAAGGGTCAAATGCCGTATATGCCTTCCATTCTACATCAGCAATTCCAAGCTACTACGCACACATAAAAATGCTCACATGAATATCCATAACAGTGCTATTTATAATGGTTAAAGAGTAGAAACAGCTAGATGCTCATGAAGTAATGAATGGACATATCAAAGTAGTATATCCAGACAAGGGAATATTACTTAACCACCAAAAAATTTAAATGCTTATACATCATGAATGGAATTTGAAATATGCTATACAAACAGCAAATAGGCACATTAAAAAATATTCACCATCACTTATCACTTAGGGAGATGCAAACTAATACCATAATAAGATACCATCTCACAACTGTGAGAATGGCTCATACTGAAAAGACCAGAAACAAATGCTGGTGAGGGTATGGGGAAAAGGGAACCCTCCATACTGCTGGTGGGAATGAGAACTGGTGCATCCATATGGAAAGCGGTATGTAAGTCTCAAACATTAAACTTGGATCAATTGTTTGACCAAGTAATTTCACCTGCAGGCATCTATCTTAAAAATTCAAAACATTAATTCAAAGGGAAACAAGTTTTAATGAATGAATGAATGAATTCAAAAGGAAACATATTTCCTGCAGTGCTATTTATTATAGCTAAGTTATGGAAACAACTGAAGTGTCCGATAATAGATGAGTAGATTAAGAAGATATGGTACATATACAGATACATACACACACACAATACTACTAATGCCACTACTACTCAGTGGTCAAAAAATAAACTCATGCCATTTGTGGCAACCTGAATGGAGCAGAAGATAATGTTAAGTGAAGTAAGTTACAAGAAGAAAGATAAATGCCAGATGGTGCCATTAATATGAGGAGCATAAAGTAACTAAGAGACAGACATGCTTAAAAACATCCTTGATAGCATACTGTAGAACTGAAGCATCAAGGCGTTGAGAAAGAAGTAAGAACAAAGCCGGAAGGAAGTACAATGGACTATGGTAGGGAACTATGGGTGATTTGGTGGTGGGTGTACTACAATGGTGACACCGGATGGGGAAATCCAAATGTTACCTCAAGTAAACATAAATTTATGAAATTAAAAAAAAAAAGTTTGAGTGAAAGAAATCAGCACAAAGTATCATATATTATATACCTTCATTTATATGAAATGCCCATGGTAGACCAATCCATAGTGGCAGAAAATAGATTCATGTTGGCTAGGGGTTAAAGGGAGGCACATCTATCCTCTAACAGGGACAGGGTTTCTTTTTGTCGTGATGAAATGTTCTGGAATTAGACAGTGTTATGGCTGCCCAATCTTGTGAAAATATAAACCCCCCTAAATGATACAATTTTTTGAAATGGTAAATTCTGTGATATGAATTATATCACAATAAAAAATACTTTAAAATATTCTACAAACATTACATATTTTCTTATCAAGATAGCTTTGGAACTGGTTTCTAAAATCAAAAGGAAGTGCTGAGAATCCTTTGGAAGTCCTTTCACACCCCTAATATTTTACACACTGCATTTGCTAATAATCATATTAACCTCATTACTTTTTCTTCCATAAGTTTTTTGGTGAAAATAGTTCACTATGATTCTGACCCGAAGTGTTCTTATCAGTGTGCCCTGATGTTACATAGTCAGATTTAAAAAAAAATAGAAGAAGCAAAGAACTGGTTAATATGGCTAAGTACAAAAGCACAGAACATTCCTACCCTCTTCTTCAGCAGTAGCCTTAAAACATGAGTGGAACTAGGTGGCAAAAAGACAGATGAACAGGCAAATTTTCCGCCACACAGAAAAAAACATGTGATTCTTTCTCCATTTGAATCTTATTATGACAGATTTAAGCTTCTTCCTACGTTCCTACGTCTCTGTGGTTTGCTTATATTAGGGAAGAAAAAAGACTCAGATAATCCTAAAACAGGAAAAGATTTCCTAAATAACGCTTACATAAAGCAAAAAATTTACATGTGAAGATAAATATGTGAAAAGATACTATGATAGAGTCATAACAACAGTGATGAATGAAGAACACGTAACTCTTGCTTTGGCTGAGTTTTGCTTTCCTAGGTTTTGACCTCAAACTCTTTTAGGTTACATAACTCTAGAAGGTTTGCCCCATGTGGTAGTGGTCAAGCAAGCAGCCAAGGTCTAGATGGACCAAGGCTCTAAGAATAGGAAAGAGATCTGACAGGTTCTCTAACAGTTCTATGACAAACCAGTCTTGCTTATCACCTTTAGGTATCAGCATCACCCAAAGAGGAAAGTGACCTGGGAGTCCATTCTCCAAGGTTAATGTCTCCAAAGGCAAGTCTTTGGATAAGAGCCTGGCCCAGGCTCACTGCTCCTAAACAATGACAGCAATGTGTTTCATGTGGCAAAGGCCATAAATGAAATGACCATCTCTACCTGCTGCAAAATTGTTCTACTTGAAACACTAGTATGAGAGTCAATAGATGTCATTACAATTATTTGAGTAACTGAGGAGGTATCCAGTTTCAAAATTTACTTCCCTTTCGGACTTGAAATAATTGAACTCATAAAAAGAAAATATTCAAAACCAACCGGAATTTGGAAACATTTATTTGAGCAAAGGGGGAAATGGGAGATCAAGGATATTTACTTTTTGTTTCTATAGTTTTTTCTCCAATTAGAGGGCATTTGCTATATTCTAAAGCAAATTATTCGGATATTAATACTTCATAATTCTCATAACTGTTGGAAATATACCAGCTTCTACGGTATCAGAGTAAAGGGACATTCTGGGCAAACCAGCATGGAGACTTTAACAGCCACCATGTACAGACAGGCCCTCTGAGTCACATCACTCCACACAAAGTGCAGCACATGTGGCATGTTCTCTAGTCACTCATTCTCCACTACTTGGCCCCACAATAGAATGATTTGCCCCCAACTAATTTTCATAACTGAGACTGAAAAATATTCAGAAATGAAAAGGTAAAAAAATAAAACAAGATTCAGAAACTAGAAATCATCTTCCTCTTTTCTATCTCTGAACCCATCCCTGAACCCTCACCTCCAGGCTGACGATAGCGGAGGTGCCGTGGGGTTGAAGGAGATCTGCAGGGTGAGAGTTCCGTGGTGTCTGCTGCTGATGAGCTTTCTGCTGCTGTTGCTCGGTTCACGGGTGCAGAGTCTAGGATGGCTGCTTGAAAATACCATGAATTTCAACATGAACTTCTTGCAATATCATACATGGAAACAAAAAAGCTCATTAGTTCATTATGGATAAGAAGCATTTTTTTAAAGAGACTAGGTCTCACAATGTTGCCCAGTATAGTCCCCAACCCATGGACTCAAGTGATTCTTAGCCTCTGCCGCCCAAATAGCTGGGATTATAGCTGCATGACACCACACCTGGTTGGATAATAAGCATTTAATATCATTTAGAGAGAAAAAGAGATACATATATATCTATATAGAGATATACTAGTTTTAGAATGTGAAAGAATACCTCAAGGGTTCAAAAAGTCTAATAACTCACTGTTCCACACACAACCAATTCCCATACCCCAGGGACCACTTTTATTGCAGATGCTGATGTTAATATTTAATCTTATTTTCCTTTTTGTAAAAACTTAATTTTTTTTGAGGCTAGGTCTCGCTATGTTGCCCGGGGAACCGCAAACTCTCGTTGCCCAGAGTACCCCAGACTCAAGAGATCCCCAGCCTCAGCCTCCCAGGCAGCTGGGATTACAGGTGTACACCTGTAATTTTTTTTTTTTTTTTGAGACTAGGTCTGCTATGTTGCAGGTCCCAACCCAAGGACTCAAGAGATTCCCAGTCTCAGCCTCCCATCCTATGCTGGGATTAAAGCTGTGTGCCACCGTGGCCAGCTTTAAAAAAATTAATATTTTAAGTACTATTGACTTACATCTTTGTTAGTGTTTGCAAGTATAGGATGTCCCCCCTCAGGTGTCGTCACCTCAGAGCACCCACCACTGAAACACCTGTAATCCTCCAACTTAGCTCACTCTCTCCCCACCTCCATGTCTCAGCTCTCTGGGCAGTTTTCAAGGGTTGATTTAAGAGTAAGATGAACTCTGGCAAAGGATTGTGGGTGCTTCATGGTCAGTGTGCTATGGTGACCACATCTTTGGTGGGAAATCCTATACTTCCAAAATATTAACAAAGACATAAACCAGGAGTCTATATTTTTAAAGGGCTTTGATATGAAATCAAACCATTCCTGTGGCTAAATGCTAAAGACACCAAACATAAACATTGGTCTTTCCTACCTCTGTCTCCAAGACCTTGCTTAGCCTGGCTGCCCTGCCAAATCCTTTCTGTCCAACATAGCAGCAGATGTGAAAACAGGCATGGGGCATGCAATGGATCCCTACTCTCCAGAATCTGATCTGCTTTCCTGGAGTGGGGTGATTGGGACATTTCCAGACTGTAAATCAGACTGGGATCAAAATTGGGACTTTGCTAGTTCTTTACTTGGGTTGTACCTATAAATCAACTAAAGTTTTAGTATCAACCAGTGCGCCATTCCCCCCCCCCCCCCCCACACACACACAAAGAAGCACTGGGAAGTTCTAAGGATCTAGAGCTATGCAAAATGGCAGCACCAGCTAATGTAGCTATATAAATTTAAACTAATATTAAGGTTAAACAAAGATATCAATTTCCCATTTGCACTTGCCATACTGCCAAGCATTCAGGAGTCACATGTGCCTGGTGGCTACAGTACCGATGGCCCTGACATGGTGCATCTCCAGCCTCCTCCTGCACAGTTCTAGCAGACAGCCCTGATCACAGACCATAGACCAGCAAGAGGAGAACAGAGGGAGCCTTTTAGGTCATTTCAACCTCTTCATGGTATCCCATGAATACAAGCTACATTCTTTTGGGATCATGCTTGGGCTTTCACTGATGATGCTTCCACACCCCTCTGACTGAACTGTTGAGTGGGTAAAACTACAACTTTCTGCATAGTCTTTAAAAGAAGAACGCTATAAATTTTTCATAAATTTCTAAAACTATCACATTTCTCTTTTCTTGGGTTTTCATTGACTGACTAAAAGCTGGTTATTTCCACAGGTTTCACAGGTATCCCTCTCAGCAGAACTATGCCCAATGCAACTCCCATTGTGTTCCATTGAAGGTCACTTGAAATTGACAAAATCCCTAATGACTTCATGTAAATCCATTTTTATACTTGTAGATAATTTCTCCCTTAGAAATATGGCCACAATTCTGCCTTTCTGGAGCACAAAAAAAGCCAGGGAAACGAAATGGTTGGAATCTTTCCTTGAATGACATAATTACAGTAAAGCTGGCAATGATGCAGGAGGCAGACAAAAAAAATCAGTGCTTAGCTGTTAGTTTTATTATTTTCGAAATAACTCCCTCAAAATTCAGTAATGGGAGGCATCTGCTCTGTAAGAGCAAGCAGAATATCAAATACATATCCTAGGGGCTGATTCAACCATTCATTCCTCTGGGGCAAATGAAAAAAATCATTTAGTCAGCAATTACACTGAACTCAATAAACTTCCCAGTGAGAGACTTGGACAGGCCCAGAATGTCCACTGAAATAACTGGAAAGCAAAGAATTAACATTGTTATCAAATAGGCACAGAGAGAAGAAACCATGTCAGCAAGATGGGGGGGAAGAAACAGTTCCTTCTGACATGTTCAGCTTCAATCAAGCTCCATGCAAGCAGCTTCGCCTGCAGGACGAGTGGGCAGATGTGGGCTCAAAACAAATGCTAAAATAGGGAGCACTTTCAGCCCACAAGCAGGCAATTTTCAAACTAAGAACACAGAAACAGACACCAGTGATGTGGGCTGTGCAGCAGCGCTAGGCTTGACTGCAGTTGTGGGCCAACTGAGCCCTGACCGGGACTTTGGCCAAACACTGGGAGCAACCCAGCAGTTCTCTCCTTCTTGCTTGAGAACACACCACTAGGTGAATGCTCTATGTGAGCTGGGCTAAAACTTGTGCTTTTTAGAAGAAGTCAGGGTAGAGAAAGATGAGGACATTTGGCAGGGAGAATGAAGGGTGCTGATGAATGTTAGATACATGTGGAGCCGATGAGGGGGAGGGAGGGACACTGCATTATTTTTTCCCTGAGTCTTGCTCATTTGGAAGGACATTTCCTATTGATCTTTTCCCCTTCATGTCAACTGAAGTTCTCTTGCCAGGAAATATTACAGGTATACATCTGGATAAAGAGCACATCCTGAAACTGCTGAGCAGAACAGCAAGAAGAGAGACCTCAAGTCTCAGAAGGGAACTAATGACTAAAGCTGGTATTATGCAATGAGTTTGTATGAAGTTGTATCTTGATGTAAAAAAGCAGAAAATGTATAAACTCTTGGCACAAGATTCTTATTTAAGTTCGCCAACTGTTTAAAGTGTTAATATTATGCAAAGCATAGGAAAACATCTTTCAAATTAAAGACAGATTAGTGTCTCCCTTTTCTTTGCCAATTAGAATTTTCAAGACTAGACAGCAGAGCTAGTACAGCGGTAATCTTGCTTCTCTGGACATGTGCACACAGTGCACGCGTCAGATGGATGTTGGAGAGTTTTATGCATGACTTCCTAACAGCACTCATGAACAATACTGCCCAAATATCAACACAAAATAAAAGAAACTACTAACTCTGTAATTTATGTTTCATCTACTCAGAAAAATGCAAAAGAACTCTCTAGACTCCACTATGGATTCAAAGGTCTCTACACATGGTTTCCTTGATGAGGGTCCAGGATAACTTGCCCTCAAGTCTTAGCAACAAGAAAAGATATGCCTCTGCTTAGTTTTCCATACAACTCATATAACTGACAATATCCAGGAGCCAAGTCAGAGTGATTCACAAACTGAAGAGGACCACACAGCATTCCTTTGTTCACCAGGTCCTCCTCTGGCCTCAGAGAATTTGTCTTCATTGCCTGGCCTTCTCAGCTGTACCACATGTTTCCTTGAGTCATCACATAAAACACTTTTAAGAACATTTTTTTTTTTTTTTTGAGACTAGGTCTTGCTATTTTTGCCTGTGGAACCGCAGTCTCTTGTTGCCCGGGGTACCACAGACTCAAGCAATCCCCAGCCTCAGCTTCCCAGGTTGCTGGGATGACAGGCGCGCACCACCACACCCAGCTATTTTTTGGAACTAGGTCTCGCTTCGGGCCCCAGGTGGGACTCAAACCGCGATCCCTAGCCCCGGCCGCTTCATAGGCTGAAGCTTACAAGCACGAGCCTCCGTGCCCTGCCTAAGAACAAATTAGGAGAGGCAGATAGGCAGCTGTCTGTGGCCTGTGTCCTGGCCTCTCGGGTGAGTCCCCCAGGAAGGGGGATGGGGTGGGGAGAACAGACCCCACCCGCCAGTGGGTGGCTGCTGACGGGCAGCCACTTACAGCCGGCCTGGGCAGTGCCGTGTAGCCCCCAGGCCCTGGAAGCCAGGGGCATGGAAGGGCGCGCGGTGGTTCGGTTGGCCGGCCCCTGCGCTGGGAGCTTCCCTGGCGGGCAAGCAATGGCTGGGCGGGCTGGGGGGGAGGGGGAACCACACCTTCCATCTCTCTTCTCACTCCAGCTAAACTTCAGAGGAACCAGAATAAGCGCAACGCCAACCCCAACATAGAATGTGTAAGAGACCAGGCAAAAGTCCAGCCCACAGGCCTGAGCTGGACACAGCAGATGGACAACCAAGTGAACCAGTGCATGTAAGACCAGAAAAACAACTGTAGAGACATGATGACACCATGTGCACTTCTGCGCTCAT